>CAEFZY010020122.1:0-61378 GCA_903066815.1 Brachyrhaphis roseni | reverse complement strand
TCTTCACATTGATACTCTAGGCGAGAGTTGAGGCCGTAAACCTCCTTGGGTTCCTGATTGATGATAACTGCATGGGGAATTTTATCAGGCTTATCACATGCATCAATGTTTCCTGTAAAATAAAAGTGTTATCATTAGGAGAAACACAATAACTAGTTTTGGTTCTTTAATTATTTGCTTGTGTCCCTTTAATATTCCAGCTCAACATCTGATGGACTCACTCTCACAAACAGGCAGGTGAAACCATTTTCCATTTGAGCATTGAATTGAGTCGGAGTGAGGTTTCATGTCAAACCCATCTTCACAGTTGACCATGCCGTTGCTTTCTTCATACTTCCCATTTTTAATAACAGGTGGAAGGCAGGAGTTATTATCTGAGAAAGGTAGGAGTTAGATCATTAGTTTGAAGATACCAGCCACAGTCTGCATGCTGTGTGATAATGACTTAGTATTTTGCTTTGTATTGAGAGGATCTAAGGCCGTCAGTATAAGGAGGAGATAAAGATTGTTGATTAAATGACTGTAAGGAAATTCAGCAACCAATTTAATTTAGCTTAATTTATGGAATTATATTTTTCAATTTTACTCGTTTATTGTTTTTGTAATTTAAAAAAAAATATTTCTAATTAAATGAGTAAAATTTATTCAAACCGATAATTTTATGGGATTTTATTCTGAAATCTGGATGTTCGTGAGAGAAATAGGTTCATGTGTGGTGTGTTGCTCCTGGACACACGAACTGATCAAACCTCTTTTATTTCTATTGGTTGGTGTGTCTGTGGTCACAGAGGTTTGGAAAATCGGCCGACAATCCTTAAATCATTCCGGTGTGAACCAGACTTAAGACTCACAGGCTCTACTCCTCTCATCTCCTCTCTACCACTGCCCTAACGCTCTCTGACTCTGGTCGCTATGGTAACATTTACATATCCCTTCAAAATAAGATACAGATGAGCCACAAAAACGAACATTTTACTTTTGTAAAAATTTTAACTCACAAATCAATGGGACCCCTGAACTTGTTTCTCTGCAACCAGACGGTCCCATGTGGGAGAGATGAGAGACAATGACACCCAAAGTGTTGCTTATGCACAGGGTGTTTGGTCTCTACGTGGTGAAACAGTTTGAAGGTTTCATTGCCTCATTAACAGCAGGTCACCATATCATGCAGAGCAGCTGGGAATGTGGGAATCACCTACCGGTCTGGGATAAATCCATTCTCCTGTCTCTTCTCTGGACCTTTTCCCTTCGCAAAGAAACTTTCCAAAGACTCTGATCTGCTTCTGACTCATTTTGCTGCTTATGGCTCAAAGGATTTTCAAAATAAAAGATCCTCCAGACTCTGATAATATAAGAAACCGAAATATTTTATTATTTCTTGTGGGGCCTGGTACCAATTGGTCCACGGACCGGGACCGGTCTGCGGCCCGGGGGTTGAGGACCACTGCTGCGGATGATGGACTCTCGAGTGAGAGCAGAGAGGAGTTTTGAGCGCGAGGAGAAAGGTTTGGGTGAATATTTGAGCAGAAGCTTCGAGTTCAAGCATTTCAAGTTTTTAAAAGAAAGATTTAGAGCCCTGCTTTCAGGCTGAAAATGTAAGCACAGGTATTAAAAGTTTTGAGAACAAACGACATGAAATCCTGCTTTCAGACGGAACGTGCGTGCTCTCTCGACTTACGGCAGAAAATGTCCCCCACAATTCAGCGTCGTCATTCGCTCAGGCGGGAAGAAAAACAACAACCGCGGCGAACGATAATGAGGATTAAGTTGTTAACGAGCTCGGCTCCGGTTGGACAACAACTTTAAAAAAATAGAAAGAAACGCTCCGCCATTAGCAGACAAGAAGAAGCGCGAACGCCGAGTCCCTCTCTCTGTGTGACGTTGTTGCGCCGTCTACTGCGCATGCGTGACACTTTCAGGTTGTTTGCAGCTCACACCAGAGAATTATGTCTCTTCAGGCTGCAGTGTATTGATATACGATATGTGACACGGGCCATTGCAAAGAATATTGCTGTTCAGAACCCTGCCTGTAAACATGAATCGTCAGTTCAATAAAAATCAACTCCTCTGCTGGTTTTTTACAGTGTAACAAGCCCTGTGGGTTAATCCTGTACTCACCTACACACTGAGGGGTGTGAGTCCATTTGCCGTTCTGGCATGTGCTTGTTGCCCACCAACCCTCCACCACCGGCTTAAATCCAGGTTCACAGCTATAAATCAACATTCGTTCACGATTATATTCTTCTGGCCGTAGGACGAAATAGCCATGAGTGAGCTCGGGAGGTGCACAAGTTATTTGAGCTGGAAAAAAATATATAAAAATCAGTCGGTAAATTGTTCTTTTTTTTTTTATGAACAACAAGTTGATAAAAATGAGTGGGTAGGTTAGGGAATCGTTCTCACCATGCAGGAGGCCAGGAAGCCAAGCCAGAAGCACAAATCCTAGATACCTCACAGACATTTTGTCAGGAATTAACCAAGTTCCTCTGTGGACTGGAACAAAATCCCAGCTCCGGACAGAAGTAGTTAATAATTACTCAGGGCAGATTTCCAATGTTGGGAAATTTGGAGTAAACAGTAGTTCTGCCAAAACAGTGCAAACCAAATGGTTAGGGGGGAAAAAACAACAACAAAAAAAACACTTGTAATGAATAATAAAAAAAAAATATTTGCTATTTTTGTTCTTTAAATATTTCTAAATTAGTTATGAAAAAAACAAATAAAATACAGGGTCAGATCATCTCCACATCGGGTTTCTTATGCAATCATTAATCCATTCTCTAAAAGCAGCTGGATGGTGTTTGGATTCGGTCAAAGAGCTCAAATTTATTTATTAGGACACCAAATTTCTCAATAGTTGCGTCCAGAGGTCAGGGTTGTTCCCCCACGCAGCCGTCACACTGCTCAACAGAACCAAGGCTCTGTTGGGAAAGAGTTTCAAAACAAATACACAATCAGTTCCAGGAACAGAGAGGGATTCATGTTTACTGCATCTTTGTGTGTTCCGATTAATTATTTTTATTTTTGCCATTGGAAACATTTAGACTACATATCAGATTGGATTCACGGTCACTGGTTTGGGATTTGACAGGACAGTAAAGTCAACAGATTTGCCAGCCGCCTGAATCAAGTCAAACCTTTTAACAGGTTCTTTGTCTGAATAGAACAAGTAGTTCACTGTGGCTCCACTAGGCGGCGGTGTTGCCTCAAATTTATAAGAGTAATGCTTGGCTTGGTTTCAGTTTGGAAGCAGAGTAAAAATACTCTATAGATGGAGTACGATGTTAGTGTGTTATATGTTATTTAGGGAAAAAATTCAAACAAAATTATTCAACAGGAATACGTTTTTTTTAAGTTAAAATAGAAAATTATGAATTATTGCTCCTGCAACTATACAACATGTAATAGTTATGATTTCATACATTCCATATTTTGGAATATCCACATTTTTGAATTGATAACTTTTAGTAAATTTAAAACAATTTTCAAGTTGAATATTCTTATGGTGAGAATATATATATATATTTAAATCTATGCTGCGGTGCTGGCCAGTAAAGACCTTATGACAAATAATAATAATATTGCAGTTATCCCTGTTTCTTGTGTATGTTTTTTTTTCTACCAAATGTTTTCCTTCCACTCAACTTTTCCTTAATATGCTGGGACACAGCACTCTGTGAACAGCCAGCATCTTTAACCTTTCATGACTGGAAAGTCAGCAGTGTCCCCCAGCTGAAGGCCACAACACATCAGGAATATTTCTGTTAATATTCCCTTTAAAACTGGTCTTAACCTCTTACACCCTCAGGGGGTTAAGCTTTACTCCTGTCCCCCAGTCAAAACAGTCAGTTTACAGTCATAAACATATCAAACCAATGCTGCTGTTGCTGCTCTTATTTATTTATTGGGTTTTACATTTACGCCCCTAACACGATTCTCTGGGGTGGCCAACATGGTGGCCGCGGCCTGCACCACACCTCCTCCTCCTCTTGGGGGCGCCATCTTTCCCCTCTCAAGCTGGGTGTTGTATAAAAAGAAAACCATGGGAGATTTCAGGCTCACAGGTTTGTGTGGCATCACTAGAATATATTTCGAGAATAAAGTCGAAACAATACGAGCATGGAGTCAAATTTTGAGAATAAGGACTTTATTCTCGTATTTCGACTTTTCTTGAAATATTTTCTCATGATACTACGACTGTATTCTCGTGTGACTTTATTATAATACTATGACTATTCGTGACGTATATGATTGTACAAGTTTATTCCCGTAACTATGTTTTCTCTTAAAGGGCCCCAATACTCGTAAGTCACAGTTTATTTAAACTGTGATTTACAGGTTTTTATATACAAAAAACTTTATTTTTTTATATATAAAAAATAAAGTTTATATACTGGTATTTATAGTATTTGACTTTATATATATATATATATTATAAATACTGGTATTTATAGTATTTGACTTTATATATATATATAAAGTCAAATACTATAAATACCAGCCATATTATGGCTTATACAATATAAGCCATAAGGAAAACGCTTATACTGTAAGCATTATACTCAGATTCATAAGGAAAAAATGTGTCAAAGCGACTAACAGAATTACATGAACCTATCAGGACATTATTTTGTGAACATCTTATTTCAGTAGACTGAGGACAGGACAGGACAGTGGCTCCTAACTGAGGTCGTCCATTCAAGAGGACTCCAACAAAGCATACATGCATCCTTTGCAATATTCTACCAGACTGAGCATTGCTAGTCCTTAGACCCTTTCCAGGAAACTCTTGAAACTGTTGCAATCAGGCCAACGGTGCCACAAAACCACCAGACTCAACTCTCTGTTTCACTGGTATTGCAGAGATTTAACCAAGCCTTTTACACTGCAAGTCACAAGACTTTCCACCAAGTCTAGTTAAATCCATTTAGATGTGTAATTACGAATTACAAGCAAGTCATTTGACTGAATTTGTGATGTAAAACAGAGTGATTTGGGGATTCTGGATCAGCAGCACAAGAAAGTGAAAAAAAGTCTCTGCTGTTAATTTTACAGTAAATATTCAATGAAATACATTTTATTTCCTGACTCAGTTGGGGTTAGATTTATTAATTTCCAGACAGATTTTAGTAAATTCTCATAATCCCCACATATAACACCAGAAAAAGTAATTACAATTTGCTTGAACAGACATGATGATTGAAAAGAAAAAAATGAACAATTAATTGAGACGCAACATCTGATTTGCTTCTGACATTTAAACTAACACAAAGAATGATAAATTAAAGCTAATTAATAAACTAATAATGCGAGCTTAACTGTGTTTTTTGTGCTCAAAACGTCGCTGTGAGCCCATAAGCAGTCAGTGAATCAAAGCTAGCAGGACTAGCTTATTATTTCCAAAATTTACTGGTTCTGTTTTGCTGTTTCAGTTAAGATAATGCACCTGACTAATGTGCATGTAGCGAAATAAAGCAATTTGTTAGAGTAAGTGTGTTTTTAGGCCCACTATCACACTGAAACATTGTATTTGGAACCTAAATGAAGGCATATAATACCTTATGTATGTTATCCACCTGCTTGACTTTAAGGGGAAGAAGCGAGGTTAAAAGCTGTATTTTACTTTTATACTTAACAAAAAAAAACGTAAAAAGTCATTCGCTCTCCATTTCACAGCCTTTTTGGGATTTGTCACCCACAAAAAAGGCCACCTATTTTTGTGAACATGCTTGGTTTCAGATCTAATCTTTTCAAGTCAAAGTGTTCAGGTCTAAGTGAAGTGACGAGTCACTGGTGTAACGGCCCTAGTCTTTATGAAATCATCGAGTCTAAAGTCATGTGACTTGAAATCAAGTCACATGACTTTAGACTCTTATCTGCATTACTGCATTCACCACGTTTTTCCCAATTATTTGTTCAAGGTCTCAAACAAAAACAGCCGTTTGGTTTTAAACCAACTGCTGACAGGTTTCAGGATTCCTATTCATTTCTTATGTTAGAAAAAAAAAATCTATAGACTTTTCCTGATTCACCTTTCCAGAATTCGTAGATGTTTACATCCATTTAAGACATAAAAACTAAATATTTTTATGAGCCTATGGATGATATTTCCATATTAGAGCAGCTTAAAACAAAAGCAGGACCCAAAGATGTTGAGGACAATGAAGAAAAGAAGAATGACAAGAAAACAAAGAGAGAGCAGGCAAGTGGAAGGACATTTGGACGGAAATGAGACGGTGGACAAAAAAGAAGAAAGGAATGAAAAAAATACAAGGAAGGAAAGAGATATATAGACAAGTGGGTAAGGAAAGCAAACAAGGCAAGGAAGAAAAGGGACGAAGACGGAAGTAACAATGAGGGGATGAACGATATTTCGGGAATACTTTGGTTTTCTTGACGTCATCAAATGAAAGTGCTGAAAGAAAGCCACGAACAGCCCAGCCAACAACATCCATCTAGGTGTTTCACAAAGGCTTTATTGTCCGTTCTCATGTGGTGACTTAAAGCAATAATTCTCATCTATCACAACACCAACAAAGAAGAAAAACAAGACAGTCATTAGATGACCGGTAGAGGTGCTGATGGCATGAAAAACAGAAGTAGGAACTGACTTAGTTAACCGAATCACTCACCTGCAGCCGTCTCTGCTCAAAGAGCTCCGGCTCTCTCGGGTTTTATCATGTATGTACATTATGGCCACAAACACGCTAAATCAGAAGGTCGTCAGAGTCTCTGCGCTCCAACTTAGCTCTACGTCGCTGCAGTTGTTTTCCCCGATCTGAACAGTTCTGGCGGGAAGCAACAATCTCCTTAATAAAGACGGCCAAAAACAAGGAAACCTGAAACACCTCCATCAGGTTTTTGTTGCTGGGTAACTTGTTTGTAACCGTTTCCACAGTTTGTAGAATTTTATATCAAACGTAGTTTGGTTTTTCTGTTAAACTACCTGGAAACTTAAGGGGAAAAAAACCCAACAAAACAAAATAAAACAAAAACTGGGTTTGAAACAGAAAAACCCCATTATAAAGACATTTCTTATGTTCAGAGGGAAAACTCCAGACGCTTTGGGAGTTTTCTGGGAAATCCATTGGCTGTTCCGTCCGCCTCGGGGTTCGTGGTGGAGGATGACTTGCCTGCTGGGAAAACACGAGGACCGAGTCGAGTTGGAAGGCTGTGGAATTAACTTGAGGGAATTTCAGAGAGAAACACTGAACTGAGCTCAGAACCGGAGGTGAGATTTGTGTTTCACCATGTATCTAAAGAAGGAGAGATGAGAAGACGATAACAGGTAAGTTATACTTTTGAGAAATCAGGTCAAGAAAATCAAAGATGGAAGGAGTGAACACCTGTCGAGGGTTTCCCAAAAGCGTAAGAAGACGGGTCGGTCGAGGTGGCGTTTGTGGCGGCTCAGCTCCAGGACGGTCACGTCCCATTTCTGCACGTTCGGGTCCGTCTTCGCCTCGTCATATTTCAAATGGAAGGCCCGAACTGCAGGGGAGAGAGGGAAGCGCGCGGTGAGAATGTCGCGTTTCACCCACCGCCTCCTCGTAAGCCAGAAAGGCCTTTCACTCACTTTTGGCAAAAATGTCGACAGGAGATCCGTCGGGCAGCAGCCACGGCCAGCCCTTGAACTGCCAGGCGGGACCTTGCACGAACACGGCCACCACCCGGTCCCTGCAGGAACGCAGAGCGGCCAAACTGAAACGGGAGGAACCTAACCCTTGACTGATTTACTGAAGGTCTTCAGCTTTTCGGTTTTGTCACATGTTGGAGAAAAAGGGAACTCATGGGGTATTTTTGTGCTTCCTCTGTTACGCACCCATGGTTTCACCATCCCCCTGAACACAAACTTCAGTAGAAGTGAAACTGCATAATTTAGCAGAATCTTGTTGCCATGCAGCAGAAAGAGCCAACATGGCTCCTCTATTAACCCTTTAACAACTTTTTTACCAGCGCTGCATTGAGAACTAGCTCGCACAATGAGCTCAGCTGATGCGCAGTTGACAGAACATGATGTAAAGCTCAACAAAGTCGATTTTAAAATACTGCCCCTTTAATAATTTCACGGTAAACATGGAGCCCAGTTTTTATCTGGTTCCCATCTTTTAGACATCCAGGGTTCTGAATTTCTTATTCTTACTTTTTTTTAATTTCATGATTCATTATGTTTTTGTTTTTTTTCTCTCTATCAAACCTGGTCTTCAGTTTGGTACTTTGGTCTCAATTAGCCCTTTTTATTTTGAAGGACAATTTTGTTTAGAGAAACTTCAAAATTCACTTTTTCTGTTTTGTTTATGAATTTTAGGTATTTCAAGTTAAATGTTAATTAGGAGTTAAAATTGACTGATTTTTGAGGATGCATTTTTGCATTATTATGTCATTACCATGATAATACTTGAAAATGGTCTCAGAACAACCATAATATTGTTTATCACAGTAACTTCTGGAACAATTTGTCCAGCAAAATTTGCTATTGTGACAGACCTAACTGTGATTTTCACAATCTAAATTAAATTATCCAAGTAAATGAGCTTTTCAACATCAATAATCTAGATCATTGATGTGTAGGTTACTGGACTTTTATCTCCACTTTTACGATGCTTTGGTGTCCAGTTTACTTCATTCCTATCCACTTTAGGAACAGTCTTGATACTGATGGCTATGAATTTTAATCCCATATTAAAACTTGAGTTTCAGAAAAGGCCTGTTGTGATATTTTACTATATTCTTCATAGCATCATCATTAATGATATGAGGCAGAGGGAAAAGGAAATAGTAAATGATGGAAATAAATTTAAAAAAAAGCAGAACCGTGCTGAGACTGTTCAACAACTGGACTGTGATTTACTTCCACAGCCGGAAACAGCAGTGATATGCAGAGCTCTCTTCACAGAGTGACTGAATGAAAAGCAGCAGCTCACCAGTCCTGTGGAGCCAGTTTCAGTGGCTGGTCGATGACGCGGTAGGGAACGGTGACGCTGAGCGTGGCGCCGCCCGGCTGGATCTGGTCTTTGCGCCTCTGGAGCAGAACCTCGTTGTCCCGCTGGATGCCCTGCTTCTTCTTGTCCTCTGATGTGATGAACCTGGAAACAGGGATTTGAAGGATTCAGGCTCTCCGTTTGAGAATGAATCTAGTTCATGCTGGTTGTCCATCCGACTAGGAGTACTAGTCCTTTGGTGCCTGGAGTTCATTTCATACGTCGTATCAGTTCACTACTGGTTTCCATGGTCACCACAGTACTGAGTCTGCCCTCGTCAAAGTGGTCAATGACATCCACATAAATACAGACTGCGGAAGAACCACGGCGACGCAGCATTTGACTGTTGACCTTGACATAATACTGAAGTAACTGGAGAGTTTGGTTGAATACTCAGTCAGTACTCAGTTGGTTAGAATCTTAGACAAAGAACGGCGATTTCTTCGGATAGAGTTTAAAACGCTGCTAGTTTAAAGATCTGAAGTATCAGAATTGCAGACCTCTCACGTCTTCTGGTTCTGCTCTGCATCTCCAGAATCAAACATGGAGAAGCAGCATTCAGCTTCTATGCACCACAAATCTGGAACAAACTTCCAGAAAACTGCAAAACAGCCGAAACACTGAGTTCCTTTAAACCAAGTCTAAAAATCCACCTGTTTAGAGATGACTTTTATTCATGTAACTGGAATATTGATCCATATATTTGATGTGTATTTGCTTGATGATGGCATCTGACAAAATGTACCGTTTATTGCTCGTTTCATAACTGTATTGAGTTTTTATAGTGTAAAGCACTTGGAACTGAAACGTTACTATATAAATAAACTTGACTTGAATATTGGTAATACTTGGGTTTTCAGCAATACGATAAAAATAAAACAAACACCAGTTAACATCGACCCAAGTATACTTACTGGACAGATATTAAAAAGAATCCACTAACATTGACTAAAATCGTCAAGAAAGCTGAGATATTGTGCATCCCTACTTTTAGCTGAAGGTTATTCCGTGAGAATCTTATATTCAGTCAGGTCATGTTCTAGATTTCGGCCATCTTTAATGCTTAAACCTCTTACTGCCAGTTCTGGGAGGAGCTTTTCATTGTTTACCAAGAAACACAACTAATCGGAACATAATTTGGGAAATGAATCATTAATAAACACATGCCGGTAGTAGAGTGGGGGGAAAAAAAGGTACAATTACATGTGAGCCACTTTATCTAAACTACAAAGATAAAGGCAAAAACCCCCAACAACAACAAAAAAAACCATTACATCCACATCTTACTTCAGGTCCTGCATAAGATCCTTAGCATTGAGCATCGTGATGAGGGAGGTGGTGGCAGCAGGGATGATGATGATGGGGGTTCGGGATCCTGCAGACAAAGTGTTCAAAACGAGCAGGAAGGTTAGCGAACTCCTCACACTAGTTGGTATTTACATAAAGGGCAGAAGATGTGTACCTTTCTTCTGATTTGGTGGAGGTCTGGCTTGTGAAACTTAAGAAAAAGAAAAAAAAAGATGAGAAAAATAGTTTTCAGAAACAATATAAATCAAAACATGTTGAACATTTAGGATCATCTTGTGTCACGTGACTCTTCTGACAACACAAAGTCCCTCCAATCGTAGTTTTATCCAGACAGAACATATTTCTATTTATAGGGTGTGCAACCAAGTTCCCTTTAGGTGAAACCCAAACTGAGGTCACTTTTTTCTTATCTCAAAGCAGCTCTCTCCTGAACTGACTGAACTGTTAATGCGAGCAGCAAATATCTGGAGGTTTCCTGTCTTTATCAGCTATAAACAAGCAGTATTTTAAGAAACAAACCATGTTTAATGTGCACTTTTACAGGAGTACAGGTCATTTTATAATACTTGGAAAAAGTACACTGGAAGCACAATGTTTATACGTAAAGATTTCAAGTCAATTCGGACCTGGACGGGGTACTGGCTGCAGCGCTGGGGTCTGGGCCTTCCGAGCAGACGCTCCTTCCTTCAAACAGAAAATAAAAACTCAGTGGTTACACACAGTTGAACAACGTATGGTTTGTGTCTGAGATATTCAAAGGTAAACATGATAAACAGGAATGTTTTTGTGAGGAAAAAAAAAAGAGAAGTTAAAAAGAGCTCAATTTAGTGTGAGGGGAAGTGGACTGTCCTTCAAGATCACTGACGGATGAGACTTTGACTAGAAATTATACAACTTTACACAAGGCATGTTGGTGTGGATAACATTTTCTCTTAAAATCAGTTGAAAACTCTTTTCCAACATTTTCAAATGTCAAACACTAAGTAATGCAGCCAGTTTGTAGTGGTCTTTATTTTCAGTAATCAGACAGGAAATGAGAGAGAGAAGAAGAGACGTGCAGCGAGTATCTCAAGGTTGTGAGTTGTTTGCCTCGGTGGTCGGAGCGCAGGGTTCTGGCTACGCCCAGCGCCTCCCGAGTGCAGATGTTTACAGGGATCCAGTACGCCGCAGGATGTCAAAAAATAAACATAACGCACCCATGCAACCACTCAGCCACAGACAGGAAAAAAACATTAAAAACTATACCAGAGATGGCGAACTAATTCAGCAGTAAGAACCAAAGTAAGCTCATCGTCACCGTAAAGAGCCACACAGCAATTTCAAGATTAGCTTTATACCACATACCACATTTTGTTGGTTCCTCGGGTTTTAGTGGGACACCTGGCAGTGTTAAATTTGTACAAGTGTCTTTAGGTTTGCCGTTATAGCTGCCCGAAGCAACTCTTTCACGTGTGTGTCGGTAAAAACAAGACAATAATAAGACCTGCTTAAATGAAGTAAAAAGTCATTCACAGACACTCTTGAGCTCCATCTGGCAAACTGTCAGATGTGGAAGTGTCTCATGCAGAACAAGTGTCTCATGCAGAAATATGCAAATAGCGGTGACATTTGCATATTTCACACTGTACTTTAAACATTATTTTTTGGTATAACAACCCAAAATCATCACTTTCCCCAATTTAGCCCTCTTTCAAACCTTCCTGAATTCAACCCCTGCTCAATAGTCTTAAGGAGGCATTTGATTTAAACATTAATATTTCAAGCACCAATGCCCTCGACTAAATTAAACCACATTCAAAAGTTAAACACAGCAGGCTTGACAGACCATAATAAATACTGTTAATTTAATCTCTCTTAGGAGTCTCTGTTTAGTGAGACCGAAATGAAATAATGCAGCCAACAGAAATACAGAGACCTGTTGAGAAAAGCTGCTGCCATGAAAACAGATTTTATTCCTAAATCACCCAAAGTCTCCCCTCCTAGACCAACAACTACTGCAGACTAGAGCTAACTTAATAAAATTTCACAATATGCGCTGCATAATTTTTTTTTTCCTAAATAGTTTTCCATGCTTACAAGTATGCTTTTTCTTTGAAGATGCAGTACAAAACTTTTTATAAAAAAATTATTTTTTGCATACATGTTGAATCTGTTGCTATGCCATGACAGTACGGTACCAGGCAGATAATCTGTATAAAAAAGAAATTGAGCTCCTCCGCCTTCCATCAGTGCTAGCAAGGAACAACTGATCAGAGCCAGGGGGCGGGTCTAAGCGCTGTCAATCATCCTTTGTGTGACGCTGCTAATATGGCAATAAGGAAGGCAAAAAAAGACAACAAATTAGAGCTGCATATTAGACAATACAAGGCCTGCAGTAAAGCTCAACACCAATCTTAAAAAGTGAATTTTAGATTCTGCAGTGGCTAAACTACTCACTTACCTAGTAATGGTTCATGCAGTGCAGGCGTGAAAGCTCCCCAAGCAATCCTAAGTTTAATTTTTTTTTAATCAACGTTTTAATCTAGCGAGCTTCCTGTGGTTTAACTTTGAACTACAGCCTGTTCCGTGGCTTCTACTGCAATCACCAATGTGCTTCGAATAAATTATTCAGGACATGTTTCATTAGGACAAATCCCGAACAGACTGAATATTTTATAGCGTCTGTTTAGATTCTCCTCCAGCGCAGCGGTTAGACATTTTCAAATGAAGCTGATCTCGGAGGAGCAGCACTCCTGTCTGACTAATCCCGATGTTGTGAACCACTGCGCAGGCCATGCAGCGGCGCTTCGGAGCCGACCGTAAGAGGATAACATCGGCACAATCTCAGCACTTTCACGGCAACGTAAACAGATTAGCACAAATTTGTTTTGCCCAGCAGATGTTGATGGCTAGTTGATAGGCAACCTCTATCAGCGGCACCACGGAATAAAACTCCCTGTTAAGATTAAAATCACGCACGGCAGCAAGGCAATGACAGGAAATCCCTAAAGGGAGGAGAGAGTGCGAGAAAAAACATGCAACATGTTTCAATGTTAAATTTTAGAATAATGATAGGACTTGATGTGCATGTGGGACACAGTCATAAAATAATGTAGTTGTGTTATTTTATTGCACTCTGTCTATCTGGGGTCTCTAAGCACAAAAAAGACATTGACCTAAATGAGTCAGGACTTTTCCAGAGCATTTTTTTATCCAGTCTAGTTAGGATTTGCCATTTTTTTAAGGCTAAAACGCTATATTTCATTCTATATATATATTGGAGAAAGACCAGATACTGTAACCAGTAACGTGATGTATGATGTGAATTGTAACACACCTGGAAGAAACATTTTGATCAACTTCCTGGAGGAATTTAAATGGTAATGCATTTGATTCAGACTATATTATCTCGTCCTGAACTGGATTGACTTAAATGAATTGTGGCAGAGTTGAATCAGATGTTCCTTAATATGACAATCTGTATAACAATGACTAGACTGATAGATAACTATCTAGCTACATATTAGAGATGTCATACTTGATGCTGATTGGTTCTACTCCCCATAAGAGAAATAAGGAAGACTAGACGTTGGCTTATGCGGCAGTGCTATTGCATATTAAGCAATATTTGGTGTTTGAACTATTACAATAGGCAGCTAAGACCATTTTTAGAGGGTATTAAGTATCACAGATTTTAACTCTTCACTGTTGACTTTGATCTAAGAGTCTAGAATACTGGGTGGTCCACTGTAAAATCTTATTTTACATTATTCCCTTATTTCTTTAAATTATTTTTGCTTGATCACTTTGTCCATTCCAAACTTAATGTTGATTCTGTTATTAGGCATTAAGAAATATAGAAATTCTGTGTTAAATTCTTCTTACGTTTTTTGTCTTCTCATTCTTGACTGGAAAACATTAGTTGCTCATTTGCCAACTTGGCAATATTAAAAAGACAGTCTTTCAGAGAATGCAAAAAAGTAGGGTCACAACTATGTACTTTGACATGTATGCAAACACACTGTAAATATAAGATCATTGTAGTGTGTTG
This sequence comes from Brachyrhaphis roseni, assembly GCA_903066815.1. NCBI lineage: Eukaryota > Metazoa > Chordata > Actinopteri > Cyprinodontiformes > Poeciliidae > Brachyrhaphis > Brachyrhaphis roseni. The sequence goes on along the minus strand of CAEFZY010020122.1, from coordinate 47,062 downwards.
GTGTGTGTGTGGGGGGGGGGGGGCAGTGCCTCTGTTCCTGATCAAATCAATTACACACACAAACAGCCACTTAAAGAAAATGCAGAGAAGAAATTCTTCTGCCAATGTTTGAGTCTTATGCGGTGCCCACGTTTTCCGCCACTGCAAGCAAGTGTGGTGGAAACAGCACTTTAGGAATGTGTTTGGAATTGCCATCCAGTGTGATAAATTAGCACAAGTAGCTGAATGCTGACTGTAAGAGGTTTCAGTTGTCCTCAGTCCATCATTGCCAATGTGAGGAAATTAAACCAGAAATTTCCCCCATCTTTAAATCCGATTAGGAAATCTAATCTGTTCAAAGTGTCGACAGAGAATTCTCTCCTCTAGCTTCACAGCATGCCAAATTCAGATCATACTTTATTCTTCTTTCTGGGGAGTGGGTGTGAATACAAATAGGTCAGTAGCCCAACCCCCCCACATCCCCCCGCCTCCCCTCTTTAACAGAGCAGCCAGCAACAGCAGCAGAGACGCCATGACGTGCTGGGAGAGCGTAATGCCACCAAGCCTGGAGCTGCCTCTCAGAACAAACGCACAACTGACAGCGCTGCCTTGCGCTCCTCCTGGCCGTCCTCTTCCTCCCCCGCTGTTTGCAGCCAGAAAACAGAGCATGAGAGGCTGCCGAATGAGGGAAGGCAAGAGAGAAGCAGAAAAAACAACAACAAGAGGACTGGAAAGAGATCGCAGGGAGAGAAGGCAGCATGTGTGAATCAGAGAGAAAGAGTGCAGAGGAGCATGAGAATGGAAAGAAGAAGAGAAGCTGAACAGAGACGTGAAGCCCGTCCGATGACTACTGCTCTGATTAACACGTCTTGATTACGGTGAAAAGGACCCGCAGCTGCGGCTAACCGTCACCTACAGTCTCCTCTTCTTCTTCCTCCACCTCCAGCCACAGGCAGCTGCAGCGCGGCAGCGTCAGAAACCAGCCTCGGGGCTGGGGAGGGGGGACAATGCATCAAGACAGATGGAGAGATTGCAACACTCCAGCTGATGTGTGGGGGGAGAGTGGTGGCTACGCGACCGGCTGAACACGTCGTTTTCCCACTCCGAATAGCACGATGGTGAAAAGCGATCGGTCTGAGCTGCAGCGAGAAAACAGGAGGGTTCATCGTGGGCTCTGGAGGAAACGAGGGAGGATGTGAGCCGTCCGAGCCTGCACCGCACGGCTGTCTTTCAACAACGAATAAGAAGGGAGGAAAGACCAACGGGGTGAGATTTGCAAACCTTGCAGTGGCCCGCTACAGAATTACCTGCTTTTAACAGAGCCTACAGGATGTGAAGGGTGTGTCAACGTAAGAGGGAAACATTTCTGTTTCTCTGTTTTGATTGAGGCAGATGAGATGAAACTCTTCAGTTCTCACAACCCACTGTCCTGGTGAAACCCTTCAGCAGAGAACTGTTTACTTCTGTTAACATGAGTAAACATGAGAAGTCGACGTTCACTCAGCTTCAGGCTGCTGCTGCTGGTGGTGATGATACACATATAGAGAGTCAGTCTTTTAGGGAATGATCAAAGCGATCTACAGATAAGAAAGTCATCCCATGGGTTTTAGCTTTCTAAACAACGCACTTCTCTCCATCAGACTAAGATTAAAGTTCTGGTAAGCTAATGGGATTTTACTGGAAGCTATTCTTCCCTAATTTCTTCTACAAGTGATGGATTTGCCATCATCTGTATTAGATGTGCTAGAAAGAACCGTAAATTAATCTCTTTTATTTTTTCTTTCAATGAAAAAGTTCTTGGTTATGCAATGATCAGGATTTTGGGCTAAATTTCAATTTCTCTTTCCAAACTAGGAGTGTTTGCAAAAGTACACCGGTTAACTTTATGTCCACCGCTCTAGAAAACATGTAGAACAAAAAGAAAACTAATAGAATGGGGACACGGATTTTTGTTTCTTTAAGCTAAATTTAAGTGTGAAAAGGTGAAAATAAGAATAAAAGATGAAAATAATCATTTACCAATTATGATCGCAAATGTGTCAAGGGGGCCAGGGAACTGGAGGAGTCGAGTGATTTAACAATAAATCATCGACGTATTTCTGCGCATCGGGTCGGTCTCTGTTACTCTGTGGTGTTTTCTTAAAGAAGAAGTGATTTATTATTTCCTCAGCATTTCCGGGTCGGTGTTTGGGCCACATCAAAATAGTAAGCCTTTTTATAGATCTGATTCTAATCTTGACTTTTGTAATAAACTGTTAGAAAATATGCCTTAGCCAGTGAACATACTTTTATTACAGAAATGTAAATAATATGACTGTCTTTCTACACTTACTGTAGAATTGTAGGTTCTCAACTAGAAGCAGGTGGCTGGTAGTTTTACCTAAACAAAAGTATCATCTTGTCAAATGACAGTCACATTTTCCTTTAAGTTGACCACTGACACCTTCCATACCCAGCTAAATGTAAACCGCTTGTGTGCATCACTGACAACACCAAGTACTTCTCCATAATGAGGTGTGAAATTCAGCATCTTGAGAAGGAATATTCCATCCATTACATTTCAGAGTACACCTGTTTTTAGTCCTTCACCTCTGCAATATTCCTGCATGGTTGGACTCATTTGTTCTTCAAGATGGCCGACTGTAACTTCTGTTACATCAACAAAAGTCGATAATTCACAGCATTCAAAGTTACGTCTGTGAACATTCATCAATAATTTAATTTGATTAATTTGTGATGATCAATTATTATCAAAATAATTGTGAACTAGGCAGTAATCGGCTAATTGTAAAATTGACAATACAGGCTAAAACAAACCAAAAAAAACCATCTGTTGAAACAATATCACACTCAGAGCAGCTATTAAGCCAAAATTGTACAACAAAAAAAAAAAAACATTTTGCAATTGAGATAAAAAAAATATATATATATATATTTGGAAAAACTATTCTACCCAAAACTCCTTTAGTGACACAGATCAAGAACCAGATTTCTTAACATCTTTAATCATCTTCATTAGGAAAGTGTTTCTGAACACTTGGCTACTGTACAAATCCAATCGTCTCTCCATCAGTGAAGAGTGAGAAGTGTTCACGAGCTGATCAACAACTTTGGTGCCTGAACAGAACACTGAGCTGAGCTGGGATGAGTAAGAACAGTTAAGGGTGACTCATAAAGCGATGACTACACGCTCCTCTGGGCTGCTCTAAAATTAGTGCTCCAAATATTCACTCAAATACAACCTTGATTTCAACAGCATGGAGACCCATGGATCAAACCTCAGTAAAAGCAGAGAGCGGCCCCGATATCACAAAACACGTGTGACCATTGTTGCTTCTGCAGCAAAAAGGAAATGCGTCCAACAATTAAAGCTTTGATGATATTCTGATAACTGTAACCCCTGTTAGAAAAGCCTCCAAATAACGGCTTTTGGTTCTTTGGAGAACCAAAAGCGGCTGATGCAAATGCTGATGCTCATTTGCATCAGCATTTTACCAAACAAGATCAGATCAGAGAAAAAAAAACAACAACAAGATATTCTTTGTTTTCAAGCTTTGCTGGCTTCGGGGTTGATGTTAGGATCTGCACTGTAGGTAGAACCATGGAGCAGCTGACAGTGGCTCTCGGCTGGAAAAATGTGGCTTACATATTTAGTCCAGCTAAAATAGACCGACGTGTTTAAAAAAAGCAGCTCACTCAACAACGATTCCAGTTCATCTGGGATCCAAGCACAAACAGCTTCTTAGATTTCTGTGCTTTGTATGATAAGATGAACCAAATTTGTTCTCAAAAAGCATTTTGCTTCACATTTCCTTACAAGCAAATTAGTACTTCATGTCTTACTAAAACACTAGTCTTTAACATTTACTCCTGTTGTAGCATTGATGCTTGCTGGGGATAACAGGTTTACATAATAAATGTTCCAGAGTCCGATGTCAACATGAATGATTGTGGTCTAATCATATAGGAGAGCTAAGAACTTACCTTTTAAATATGATTTTATCCTCATGAGTTGGTGATTTTTCTGGCATGGGATTTGACTGCTTAGTTTCAAACACGAGAAGCTACAAAGCGGTCTTATCCAACTACTAAAAGTAGTAGTTTAGACCAAACCTTAATAAATTTACACTTTCGTATAACAAAAGTTGTTGTAAATAAGAGGACAGCTCTAAAGAAGTTACAGTCCAGTTTTTAGAGAACTTCTTTTCAGTCATTAACGAGAAAGCGGACATTTTCTAAATTCTTTCTAACGGGTTTCCTGTTGTACATCAAGAGCTTTGTGGTTTTGTCAAACAGTAATAAAGAAATAAGGGAAGGGAAGAAGCAAAGAATGAAGAAATGTGAATGTTTAAGACCTAACTTAAAGGTAATTTAGGAGCTTTTCTGGGAAACATGACCTAAAATTTAGAAGGTGAATAAATGATGTTTGACTTTCATACTTTCTAACATAGATGCAACTAATTAGGAGGGAAATCTAACCCAGGAAAGAAATTCTAGACTTAACTGGTTTGTCATAATCAGTTTTTCTATTAATGTTTTTTAAGAGCATCTTCAACAGTTGCATTTGAATAGGTTGATGGAAATTCAAAATAACTTTGCAAAAAGGTTTTTACGCTCACTTGAGATGGTTTTTGGCTTTTCCGAAAAAGAGTTAACACACTTAAGAGGAGACGGAAACACATCTGCTGAATAAGTTCTGACAAAGCAAACATTTACCTCACATTTACCTAAGTAAATGTTTTTAATGATGGCATGCGTTAGAGTTGCATTTCTTTCTCCATGTCCATGGACAGCATGTAACATGACCAACACATGACAGAGTAATAACACATTACTGAAAAGCTCTGTTTTTCTGAGATGTGTGGTCCGTGCCAGTTTGTGACCTCTACTTCCTGATTATTACAACCATGAGTAATGTCTACATCTCACAGAATCCCATTTTGTGTAACCTGGTTGACTGGCTTCAAACCAATTGATGGAAACATGCCTGATTCACTTTGTTTTGGCAACATTTTTAAAGTTTCGGATGGCAATTGGATGCTGAATAACAAGGGAACCAAAATTGCTACATTTTCAGCCGCTGCGGTTCACTTTCACTCTGCACTGTCAAACCCCTTGAAAAATCTGTTCCTCACCAAAGCCTGTGGGGGCGTTGCACCCAGAACCACTGGATGATACGACATGAGAACATCTGAAGAACACATTGAGCGCAACTTCCTTCTTCACGAAATGTAAACAAAAAAGGAGTAGCGTCAGATTTTAGCGGCTGTAGGATTTTCCTTTATCAAAAGACCAAAGACAAAGGCGCTAGCTATTTCTCCTGCTAGCGCTAAGCTTGCACGTTAGCTTTGTTTGTATTTACCCAGCAAGCCATGCGCTATAGTCTGCATCCTGCTTTTGGAGCGGTCTCCGGTCTGCTCGGTGCTCACATATGCATTCAAAGCGCACCAGAGTTCACTTCAACCAAACTAGGTTTGTAGGTGGGTCTAGGTTCGATCACCCATTCAGACCTCTCCAAATGAACTGGACTTTGTCGGCAAACAATCTAGAGTTTGCTTGAAGTGGATTAACTAGGACTGGTGTGAATGCACCTTAAGAGTGACAGCGAATTAGGAGTTTCCTTTTTTCATTTTTTCCCTTTTGCAATTTTTAGATATACTTTACATACTTCTGAGTAGAGTTTTCTTGTAGTAGCAGTACAAAATATGATTTTGTTTTTATATTTTCTAGAGTTGTGACATTGCAGTTACCCTAAGAATCCTTAAAAATGGTCTGAAATGTGATGGTCGAATCGTTGAAACCAAAATAAGCCAATGCTTCTATACTTTTAAATATTTCTAGGCATCTACACAACTGTTATTTCTCTTTCTGTACCTACTAATATAGTCATTCTCTTATTTCCTAGGTCATCTCTTGGTGCGGGCACAGATGTAAATAAATACTGCAGAGTGAACAACCTTTAAGCCTGACACAAACTCTTCACTTCTGTGATCAGAGAGCGGCTGAAGGACACAGAACAATGCAGTGGAGACGGCGCCACTGTTGTACGCACACGGCAAAACTTCTCTATCTCCTCTCTCTGCTGGGATTCTTCGTGTTTCTGGTCCACCAAGTGTGGCTCCCCAAGCTCTCTGGGATCCCGTGGTGGAGGGGCTACCCTGTGGTGTACGGAGGAACGGTGCTTCAAACCGCTAGGAGCAAATGGAACGGCAGCACCGCACACTCAGCGTGGAGGTTTGTGATCGTTCCCCAGGGAACGTTGAAGGCCAATGCCAACATCAGTGTTTCTTTTCATCGTAGCGACGCCGGCATTGAGGGTAATTTGACAGGCAACAGCAGCCAGAGCCAAATGGGAGCTCTTAATGCTACTCTGTCCCACGGACCTTTCCGTTATGTCATCAACGAGCCGGATAAATGCCAACAGAGCAAACTTGCCCCATTTCTCGTCCTGCTAATTGCCACCGAAGCTCGTCAAGTGGAAGCGAGGAATGCCATCCGGCAGACTTGGGGGAATGAGAACGTTTTCCCCTCCTTGGGATTTATCCGACTGTTTCTGCTGGGGAAGAAAGATGGAGAGCTGGGACTTCTGCAGCAGAAGATGCTGGAGGCAGAGAGCCGGAGGCATCGCGACATCATCCAGCAGGACTTTCTGGATTCCTATAAAAACCTGACAATAAAGACTCTGATGGGAATGAACTGGGTGGCGACGCACTGTCCGACGGCGAGCTACGTGATGAAAACCGACAGTGACATGTTCGTCAACACGGAGTACCTTGTCTACAAGCTGCTGCGGCCGGATCTGAAGCCCAGGAAGAACTACTTCACGGGCAACAACATGAGAGGCTTTGCACCCAACCGGAACAAAAACAGCAAGTGGTACATGCCCCCCGAGCTCTACCCGGGTGAAAGATACCCCACCTTCTGCTCCGGGACAGGATACGTCTTCTCTGGGGACCTGGCTGAGAAAATCTACAGGACGTCGTTGAGCGTCCGCCTCCTGCACCTGGAGGATGTCTACGTGGGAATCTGCCTAGCCGAGCTGCAGATCGAGCCAACGCCTCCGCCCAACGGCTTCCTCTTCAACCACTGGCGGGTGTCGTACTCCAGCTGCAAGTACAGCCACCTGATAACGTCGCATGGTTTCCATCCAAATGAGCTGCTGAAGTACTGGCATCACCTTCAGAGCAACAAGCACAACGCCTGCATCGGCACGCTCAAGGAGAGGACGAGCAGGGCCCACTCCAGACTCCGGGACAAGCAGGCGCATTTACTGAAACAGTAGCTGTTATGACCATATAATTGCGCAATTTGACATTTTGTAAATAAATTTGCTTAATGAAAACACGGCAGTTTTGCTTAAAAAAATAGTTTTTTGGTAAATTTTGGCGCTAGGATGAAGTTTTTTTTTTTTTTTTTTTGGCTATGCTGAAATTGGTTTATTTCACAAAACACCAACAGAAACACTTTCGCATCACACAAATCACAAGATCAACAACTAGATGCTACTGGGGCAAACAACTAAGATGAGAAGAAGTGGTAGGAGGAGGATGGTGCCGCATGTTTAATGGCTTACCGTGTGAACAAACTTATTCATGTGTGATTTTAATTGTGTTTATTTTGATGAAAAGCCACAATTGCAAAATTGTGTTTTTTCGACACAGGCGGAATATTGACAGAGTTTTGCCACTATTTGTAATGGAAGTGCAGCTACTGTCGGGTCCATTTAAACCCCACTGCTCAATACACCAATGATTCCCATCTGTGAACAAACCTTACTTATTTTGAGATAAGATAAAACGTGTAAAAACTGATAAAATCCTGTGAAATTGTTGCCATTTTTCAACTAATGCTGTTTCTACCGGACGGATTTCCAGCAGAACCTCCATGTACACGGTGCTGTGTCATGACAAATAAAGGGTGAAATGAACAGGCGCGCAGATGAAACGTCTCTGTAAAATGTTAAATCTGCTGTCGAGTTTGATAATATGAAGCAAATAAACATTTCCAACACAACAACCAAAGCATCTCAAAAGCAGCTTTAGGGGGAAAAAACACAGTGAGCAGGTAGTGCAGGATGAGACTGAAACTAACCAATCTCAGCTCAGCTGTATTATCATCCAGTTCCAGAATAGTGAAAGAACAATATTCTGGTTCCCACATGTATGAGATGGACCAATTTAGACCTGAAGGTTAAAGGTGTTTTTTTTCTCTCCCAATAACACAGCAGAACCAGGGTTATCAAGTATTAACCAACTCAAGGCTGTAATATCCTGATTCCAAAAGTTTCCTCTTCATTTTTTTTCCACATTAAAATAAATCTGCAGTTCATGTTGCCAAAATTGCATAAAAAATATTCTGTATTAGTCCGAAGTTGTAATAAATCCAGCTGTAACTCAGTTTAATCTCTTCTTTGAGCAATCCCATGAATAAATCAGATACCTGTTGGTTAAATATTAGGCTGATGGTATAAGGGCTTTTGTTTGCAGCACTAATGAATTTCAATAAAGTTAAACATTTCCCATTTCATGTAACAATGCGTTGCATGACATCCAAGGCTCTCCTGCCTCAATCACCAGCCCCGTTTCAGCACTGGAACCCTTCAGGTGGAAAACCCTCTACGTGAGATTTCATGACCGGGTCCAGAAACTGTTCTTACCGTCACTGACTTCAGGGTCATGCCGTGGTAGGTGCCCATGGTGTCGATTTTGAAACCCTCCGTTTCTACAAAGTAAGAAAAGGTAATGAGCTGCAGGTTATGAACAGACAATGTAAGAAACTAACAAATACTGATTTATGGTCATTTTTCTAAAGCAGGGTTTCAGCAGGTATTATAAGCCTGGCAGGCCTCCAGGCTGCACTTGTGCCCCCACCAGGCAAAGCAAGTACAGCCTGATTTTTTTTTTTTTTTTTTATAAGTGAGACTTCATCTATATAAAACAGAAGAATACATACACTAAAAACTGGAGTGTGGACATTTATAGAAGTGTCTTTGTAAGCCTGCTGCTTTATTATTAAATTGAATATAATTTCAGGATTTTGCATCATTTTTGTCCAGGTTAACTTAAAAAGTGAGCAATCATTGTTACAGGTTAATTTTCTAAAGTACAAAAAAGTAATCGTTGGGGATGCACAAATATGAAAATTTGGGCCGATGTTGATATTAATACTGCTGTTACGGCAGTATTTACCAACATTTTACTTTACCTTAATTACCCGATTGTCAGACTAATTGACAGAATACTCGATTACTGAAATAATTTACAACAGCCCTAATATAGACCTTGTGCATACAAACAAGACATAACATGGGATAATGACTCAATCTGTACCTGCCTTGGGAACCTTCATCAGCTGCTTTGATAATCATTTACTAATGGTGTAATGGACGTAAATAAGACTTCAGTAGATGGGGCAGAATTGGTTGACATTTTTCTATTTTGTACTGCAAATGACATTTGGCTTTTCTAAAGAAATACTCTCCTCAGTCTATCAAAAAAAAAAAAGACTAATTGTATAGAATTAGACCCATGAAGCAAAGTCACCTTCTTTTCCTTTGAATCGCTCCTGATCGTATCTGTTGTAGGCGGCCGGGATGGGCTGCTTGTTCCTCAAGGACGGGTCCTGCACCAACAGAAACCGCACGTTCACTTCTGCATGCAGCCATTTTAATTTATTCGGACTGAATTCTCATGAAGTTTCAATGAACCTTTACAACTAGGGAGCTTTGTACTGCTTTTATCATGAGATAAAGACATGTTTACCACTTGGGTAGTGTTCTGTGCTGGTCTCTGCTCTGGTGCTCGTCCTTCTTCTCTGGCTTTCACCGACTGAAGGATGGCAAAGATGTTCTTTGAGAAGTTCTTTAAGAAGAAAAAAACACACTGATTTAATATGACTGTAAATGAACATCACACAAAACGTCGAATATTCAAGAGCTATACATTAAAAAACACATCAGCAAGTAAAGAACTGAACATTTGTTTTTACTAGAGGTTTTCAAGTTCAGAGTGTAAATAAAAGGGCCAGTTTCTAAATCCATGTTTCACTAAGACATAAATCATTTTTTTCTGAAGTTACAGTTTATTAAAGTGTGTATTTGTGGTTTTAGTGTGCTACATAAAAGACTTAAATTATCAATGACTATGGAAAGAAGTCATATTAAAACTTCCAGTTTTAATATGGGAGTTTGTAATCCATACTTAAAAGTGTGTTAAAAAAAAAAAAAAAAAACATTCTTCAAGAAATTCTGAGTTTTATTATTTAAAAGAGCTAAAGACAACTTAGAAAAAGCCATTAAATCAAAGGTCAGACTTCTATGCAACTGAGAAATTCAACTCAGTTGCATAGAACCTTCATGTTTATAATATGCTCCAGTTGGTTTAAAATACTTTAATAAACACAGTTTATCAAAACTGTTGAACAGTTTTAACAAGACTTTGTTAAACTTCAAGATAAGCCTGTCAGTTAAGGCTGAGACTTCAGTTTTTGCCGCCATCTAGTGGCTAAAACTGAGGCGTTTTGGACTTTTTCCCTGATCTTGTACAGTTCCTCTCAGCGTGGCTCTGTCAGCGTGGGCGGAATCGGCCATTTATCACTGCAGCATATGTGAAGCTGCTGTCAACTTCCCTGTGTGGACATTACATAATACTGATGCAGCAGAACAAACAGCTCTGCTTCGTCTCTTCACTTTGAATGCTTATCGTTCAGTAAGTCTCTGTGACTCAAGATGAATGTCTGTCACTTTTATTATTTTTCCAAGGACCTAAAAGATATAATGAGTTGAAACAGTGAGTCAACAGGAAGAGAAAGTTCATATTTATCAGCTGAATCCTTTATAAGACCCAAGCTAGCGGTCATGTTGCAGGTGAGTGCGGTTGGGATTTGTCGGGCGGGTCGTGGTTCTGACCTTCCCGGTGCTCTGGAGGATGGTGGTCCTGGTCCTCCAGACCCGCTCTCGGCTGACGATGTCCCTGGTGACGTCCACCTCTGCGTCCACGAAGCTCCTCTGCTTCAGCGTGATGTCATCATCCAGGTCCGTTTTGATGGTCGAGCGTTTCTTGGCCATGATCTTGGCTTTGATGGCGGCGATTTTCTCCACCGACATGGCTTCTGACAGAGATCTGGATGAAGAGTGGAGAGAAAAAAATAAATAAAATGCCAGGTTTTCTGGAAGGTAGCGTTCTAAATAATGTGACTTTTTTGAGTTTATTATAATCCTATAAACGTTTTGAGAGAGAAATCTCGGTTTTGTACCTGATCTGGTCGGTCTGCACGATGCCCTCTTTGTGGCCCTCCAGACGGGCGGCCAGGCGCTCCTTGTCCAGACGCACTCGTTCTGCATCCTGAAGGTCAACAATAAGGATTACTATTTACTTCATTTCATTTTTCTGAATAGGAAAACAATTAAAATAAGTATTTGATCAAAAACCGGAGGTGTACAAACATCTAAATACCTGATCTCTTAAAATGCTACAAACGACAACGCCATAAATCATGCTTCTAAATTAAAAATATGACTTACTTTTCTTGCTCATGCACCTTATATTAAATTAATAAAGGTCTTTTCAGGTTCTTACTTTATGTTTTGAAGAAAATATGAATATTTTGTTGTTTAGCCTGTATGTAAACAAACATGATGTCATAAAAAATAGACAAACTATGGATGAACGAAGCCTCAAATACTGTACTTGAGCACTGTAACGCACAGAAGACATTAAATCTCAACCTTTGAATATAAAACAGGCTGCCATAAAGATAAATAAACTGCCTTTTCCAGATGAGAAATGTAGCTGTACACAAGGTATTGTGTATAGCTACATTACGTCTCTTTATTAAAAATTATTATATTTTACAATTGAACAATTTGTTTTATCAGATTTTGAAGTAACATGCCGACACCACAGGAGGTCAGGACCAATTAAAGTCAACAGAATTTACTTCATTATAGAAAAAAGCTCTAAATTAATTATTTTTTTTTTATATATAACATTTGAACTTGTTAAACTGCAGGCAATTTGTTACTCTTCATAAACCCATGTGGTTGAAACTCATCAGTTTGCCTCAGTTACCTCAATCCTTGGTTTCTTGGCTTCAGAAGAAACTTCATCAGCTGCTCTTTTAACTTGGGGTGGAAAAAGAGAAGAGAGTTTTATCACCAGAAATTCAATGTACGGACAATTGAAACTGATAATAATAATTAATAATATAAGAAGAAGAAGAAAAAAAAAAGCTGCTATAAGCATACCTTGTGTTGGCCTTTGAAGTCCTATTTCTATTGGTGCGCTTCTGTCGATGCTCGTCGATGTAGCTGCAGAGGAACAGAAGTGTGTTGTTCATTACAGCAGGTCAAGTTTTACCTCTACTGGACAATCAAAGAGTTCTTCATCAAACTGGTGACACAAGCAGGAACATTTGACAGATCGCTGAGCTTTGTGGAGATGTGGAAAAATCTGCTTCTTGGCACTGTTTTGGAGACACCTAGAGGCCACAGAACGCTATGACGGCTCCTTAAGACTATGAAGGAGCGCCTGTAAAAGTATTCACACTCTTTAATGTTTTAACCTTTTTATTAATTTTACAAATCATAGCTGATTTGAAAAAAAAAAGAAAAAATGAAACTTGAATGTCAAAGTGTAAACTGATTTCTACAAAGTAATACCAATTAAATAAAAATATTAAACATGAAATGATTGCATAATTGTTCACCCCCTTTGAAGTGACGGATGCATCAAAAAAAAAGGATCAAATTAAGAGATGAAGAAATTTAAAATCAATTTTATTGATTAAATTTTATGTTTATGAAGAATTCATTTTAGGAAAAAGGGGGATTTTTTTTTCTCTCCCACCAATTGGTTTCCGTTGTTCCAGGAGATTTCAGCAGCCCCGGCGCCAACCACAGAGTTTTATAGCTTATATTTATTTAAATCTGGTATTCAGGTCATTTAATAAATAAATAAATAAGCGATTAAAATTAGAAGTCAAATCTCATTATGCAAAAAAGAATCTGATTTTTTTTTTTTTTTGGGCCATATCACCCAGTCCAATACAGAACTACTCAAACTGTACAAGATCAGATCCTGCCAGCTTGTTGACAATTAATTTGCACTTATTTGACCTTTTTTTATGTTACATGTTTATATTTGGGAAATCTACTTACTGTTAAGGCTGCAAAATATAAATTTCCCAATATTTAATGATATCAGTTGCTGAATACAAGCTCATTTTCTTCTTTCCTCTCTCATCTGTGCTTCTATCACTGTGACCTTAATCATTTTGAGCAATGTGTGAGACTCTGGCTAAATATTAAATTAGCATGAAAAATTCAAGTTCTTAATACTTGAAATGTATTAGAGAGCAATTATTCATGTCTTTGCGATGTGACTATCGAGGTCATTATACATCAGTCTTTCTCAAACTAGTGGTCTGCAAGGCACTGAATGTAAATGACTATTTGCCATGATAAGGTCAAATAAAATGATTTACGTCCAGCTGAAAGAAAACAAAGTTTAGAATCCACACTTTCAGAATCAGTAAATAACTCCAACCACCTCCCAAAGCAAACTTGTTCATGGTTTTGTCATGGCCAGTCACATTTATAAAACAGCACCACACTCCTCATTATTGTTGTTGTTTTCATGGACAAAGAATACATCAATAGGTGAATTGAAAGCTTAATATTTTCATTTCAGGTTGCATGTATTAAGACGTTGGGTTATTCTGGAGGCAATTCCAAGCTACGCAGTCCATCAGTGTTTGTTAAACAAAAGCTCAACAACTGGAAACGTAGAGCGGGCTCTCCAGCGTACAGACTATGGAACATATTACATGTGAAAATGAGTAAATTTGTTCTCCTAAGCATTCATTTTTTCATGACTGGGTTGCGCAAGACCTCCCAACTATACAAAAAACAAAACAAAAAAACAAAAACTGAACATCCTGGCTGTAGGTGGATGAAAGTGACTTTTTGCACATGCTACTTACAACTCTCGCCATTGAGGTAGGACAGCAATCCTTTTCGATCCGGTCGTCTGACAACAGGGATGTTCTCTGTCTATGATTAACATGCAGACAGGTCAGGAACAGAGACGCTGCACACAACTAGAGAGGAACTAAGGAAAGATGCCAGCAGCTTTGGCTAAATGCTCCACTTACTGCAGCTCTCCGCACATAGGAAGGATGCGGCAGATGCACATTGTTGAGCAAGAATAAAATGGAGTCCAAAGTATAGTACTCTTTGGGTTGGCCCTCCTTGCCAGTACTGAGGGAGAAAACACATTGCCATTGTTAGGAGCAAAGTTTTAAAACATGGAACAATTAAGCTAATTATGTTTTCTGCGCAGGTTTACAAGCATGAAGTTCCAGTTCTGCTGAACTCCTAGCAACAGTTAGTGAGTCCACATACACAGCTTCATGTTCAGAACATTTGCAAGATAAATTTCCTTTTGTAAACTTCAAAACAGAATAAAAGTGAATACTGTATTACAATAAAAGACGAGCATGTTCTCGCGACTTCATGAAACAAGTCAGAGCTAGCTGGCATCGCTAATTTAGCATCCCTTCACTCAGACAAGTTTGGTGTGTTCGCTCCTAAAATAACAGGAATACAAAAGAAGTGCAAAACTCACGCGTTCACTCCAAAAAAAAAGTAAACTGGAATATAATTTCTGCAAGTTACTGAAATATAACTTGCAGAGCAACCAGCAGCTTAAAGTTCTGAGCCCACAGAGGAGTTGTGTTAGCATTTTAGCACAAAGTAGCTAGCGAGCTTTACGTCGTTACGGAGAGGGAGTTACAGGCCTGGGAGAAAAGAGGTTTAAACGTGTTTAGCGTGCTGACATACCCCCAGATTATGTAGTTTGTCTTCACATTTTTCGGCCAGGAGAACTCTCCGAATATCACCTCATCCCCTTTAGCGACGATTTCCTTTTTCTGGATATTATACTGACGAAGAACGCTCAACACATCCGCCATCTTCCCTCGCCTTCATGTAGTCTGTTTACGAGGCCCCCCACATATCAACATCAAGCGGCCCCGCAAGTTGCCTGATCCAAAATATATATATTTTTTATGAGCCAGGTGGGCTCCCCCTAGCTACTAATGACGCAAAATCTAGATGCAGATGCATTTGGACATAAACCATGTTTTTCTAATTTAATTACACTCTGGATGCGCATAGGTTTGTCCGAGATATGAATCTAAACGCAAAATTTCCAACTTCCACCTTTCTGAATTGAGAACCAACCTTCTTTATTTCACACTTTATTCAGATATATCTCACTACACACATTATAGTGCCTTCACTCAAACCAAAGTTCTCATACATACACAGTGCTGTTTGTGACAAAGTAAGCACAGCTCTGAGGTCATGATCACTCTGCAGGTACTTGCAGTGAGAGAGAGTCCTGCCTCTGGATCAAACAGTGACTCATCTGGTCAGGATGCTCTGAATGATCTAGTTATATCTGGATGAGCTGTTTTAATTTAATTCATGCATGCTGATTATTTGTACCAGCACAGTCATTGATGAATCGCTCAGACGACACTTTGTACCTTGAGGAATCCCAAGAGGATTTGAAATGGTAGATATGTTCCCTACCAATTGGTCTCAGTGTCTTAAAAGAATTGCTTCACTCGCTCTCATCCATCTCGTCTTTAGCTTATCCCAGATCAGGTCAGGGGGTTCTGGGGCTTATGGAGGATTACAAAGGGTATATGTCCTCCGATGTGTTTTGGGTCTGCTCCCTTGGAAACGGATGTGACACCAAACCCAACAAAATGAGGTGTCCAGGAGACATCCTGACCAGATGCCAGAATCATCTCAACTGAATTATCTCTATGGATTGTAGAAGCACGTGCAGTGCAAGCCTCTCTCTGGGTGAGGAAGTTCCTCGTCGTATTTCTAAGGAATTGAGTCACTGTACGGAGGAAGATCAATTTGAACGCTTGTGTCAGGTACCTCGTTCTTTTGGTCGTCTGTAACTCTGGTAAATCCATTGTTTTGCTTTTTGATTCAATTCTTTCTTTTCCACAACCGAGTGGGGTAACAACATCAATAAGGGCAGATGACGTGACTAGCGATTGACACCTCATAGCATAGGAAATGAATGGAAAGAGAGTGATGTCACGTCCAGTGTGTCGAACCCGTTAGGCTACCGATGGCTCAATAAACCTTTTTCCAGTTCCAAGTCATGGCCTTAGATCAGGAGACTAACCAATTCTTAACTCAGGCACTTTGTTCTCTACATTCAGTAACACCTTACATTTCACAAAAAATCGACTCCCATCATCTTACTTCAAAGCTCCTCTCAAAAGTTGGCAACTCTAATGGCAGAGATTCATGAGACATGAACACAGGTTTCCAGAGCAGCATAAATGTTTATTAGGGGTGGGATTACGTTGCCACTACAATCAAAATACTCATGTAACAAGTCGATATAACAGACAGTACGGCGGAAAAGAAGTGAACCACGGTGGAGAAGCTCGTGAATAACAACATCACAATTCTACTCTCTCCTGTGAAGATTACAGATGCCGTAGCGGCAGCAGTTGTGGAACAGTTACCTCAGACTTATACGAGTTAAGTCTATATGGAAAGAAAGTAAATATTGCCTTGACAGTTCCAGGGTTGAGAATAGTGTTATACTGCAGACCACACCAGGATGACTGACGAGTTTAGTGAGCGACGTCTGTAATTACTACAGTTTGAATGCTTCTGCTACAGTAAGCATGGTGGGATCAGTTAATGGAGAAATAGAAATCAGATTTCTTGAATCTAAACAATTTCATGACTTCAAAAGGTACATTCGATCTGATTTATAGTTGCAGTTGTTAGTTTTTGCAAATAAATTAAAGATACAGCAGTGCAACTTTAGCAGATTCAGTCATGGTGAACAGTTGTTCTTATCCAGCAACAATTAATCTTGACATAATACAGTATTGTTCTAATTGTAGAGGTGCACCAAGAAATCGGCCCAAGTTGACTTAATTTTAGGAGATCGGCTGATACTTATATCTGAAACTGATCTCATCTACCTGCGCAAAGACGTGAAAATGAACCACTGTCACGTTTTGTTCTACAGTGAGACCCGACAGACTCGCCCATGAGGTTACATCGGAGCACGCGTGGTAAACCGCAGTCACCAAGCTGTTGCCAACTTAAGTGATTTTGACGCTATATTTTGCCAATTTTCAGACAAAAAAAATCAGAACAGTCAAAACTGGAATCAGGCTTTTTAAATATCGGTTGATCGGCCAGAAACCTGCAATCGGTGCACCCCTACCTAATGGCAATGCATAGATTTCTGACTAAAACGAGAAACTGAGCCAATTTCTCTCAACTTTCATCAAAATCTGTTGAAGTCCTTGACATTTGCATAATTTTCTTGCTAAAAAAAACCCCAAAACACTCCTTCAAAAAATAGGTTATACCTTTTAAAAGGGAAGACCCTGATATACAGTGTCAGTCGGAACTTGACATCCACCCATCATGGGTTTGAATATCTTCAATTTTAGTGTTTCAGCGATGCGCTTGAACCATTGTTTTTTTTCCAGAGTGGACTGATTATACGGCACAATGTCGTCAGGAGATCTTTAAAACAAGAACTGGATAGTTAAGTTTAAATAAAATGTGAAAAACGTGATTTTTTTTTCCTAATCCACATTGCATCAAAATTACAGAGTTCAAGGGAAAAAAAGCAACCAGTGATATTTGCTTGCGCAGATTATATGTGCTACGGACCATGTGGATTAAAGAAAATCCGCGTCACATTCAAACTTGTGCACTTAATTGTTGTTTTTATAAACACAGTCATTCCAACAGATTGAAATGAAATAATAAAAGCTCTAAATTATTGTGGCATTTATGTGCCTGATGAGTGGATGTAAACTTTTAATCAGGACAGTAGATCAAGAGAGAGAGAGGGACTACTCTGATATAATAAAAGTGATCGAGGGACTAAACAGGAATAAAACTAAAACATTCTAAAATGAATCAATGTTAGTATTCAAATAAAAACTAAATAAACCCTAAAAATTACACAGAACAGAGAATTATCCTGTGGACTTTTTGGTGCTTTCTCTTGTCCTCTCATCTTCATTTCCCATAGTTCTGTTAATAATTTATAAACATACTACATAAAATTAGTTCCAGCTTCACAATTCACCTACTTTACCTCAAACCTGCTACCAGTGATTAAAAAAAGAAATTAAAGAAAACTACAAGAAACCACCTTAAAACTCCCCCCCCCCCAACATTCTGACTTCATCTTCTAGCTGGAAATGAGAGATGTTAGTGTCTTGCCCATAACCAGAACGAGAACCAGAACCAGAACCAGAACCAGAACCAGAATCGGCCGGCTGTGTAGTCGCGCCACCTGCAGAATACTCTGTATCGGCACCCTGTAACGTCGCCGGAGAACCGTCCAGCCCGCTGGACGCTTTGTGAGAACGGAATACAAAAATCTGGAATTGTAAGTGTCAGCATTTTCTTTTTTTTTAAGAGGGAGATTAGTTATTCCAGAACTCTGCGTGTGCGAGCCTCAGATTTTGCAGGATTGGATGGGGTCGGGTCGAGTCAGGTCAGATAAGGTCGAGGGCGAGGTTCCGGATGACGGTGAACGCTCCAAGGTCAAAGCCGCAGATGCTGAGTAAGCCCCTGTCCTCTGTGTCTGCGATGGTGTGGCCGATGGAGGTCAGGCCGCACATCACCAGCTTGGAATTTGTGCCTGATGCCTGTAGATGAGGAGGAAGAGAAGAATATTTAAAAAACATCCATCATCTCAAGACTTAAAATGAGCAAAGGCCACTGTTAGATGGAGTTCTGTGTGTTGTGAAATTAAAGACATTGTTCAGTTGGCTGTGAAGCTCCGTTTATGCTTCATGCATTAACATTCTGCACGGAATCAGCCTGACAACTTTTGCGGCCCGTTTTCTCCTAGACACTAGGGGGCAGTGTAGGGCACCTATGGCAACAGTAACATGTTTAGAAGAGGTGGGGGAAAAAAACACAGTAAGACCACAGCCAACAATTAGTTTGGTAATCGATTTATTCTCATCAATTAATCGGATAAGATTTTTATACAACATTAAAAGATGCAAATAAACTAATAATTCTATTCTTTTTATTTTTTTTACATCAGAAAATAAACATAGGATTGTGTAAAATGCAATAACAAGACTCCTTTGGTAAATGCTGCATTCATTTGTAGCAAAAAATGCATCTAAAGCTGAAAACAATAATTCTACCATCAACATGTGAAACTGTATTGTTGCTGGACTCAACCACAATACAGTGTTATTTTTGCCCCATTAATAATTGATAATAACAAAAGGTGCTTAATAAGAGATTTTTTTTTTTTTTTTTTACAGAATTTAAACCAGGTGAAGCTAAAACTGTAACTTGAGTTCTGGGTTATTTGGGTTTTTGTCAGACTATGTTATTACAAAAAAAAACGTAGCAACTTAGACCGCAGCTTTTTGAAAAAGACGCAGCAAAATAAGTCGCTTTAGGCCACAACAATACCAAAAACACATCGCAACATCCTGGAGGGACAGATTATTCTGTTTACAGTGAATTTACTGTAAATCTAAAACCTGAGACAACATCGTAGAACGCATGTTGCTGATGCAAGCAGCAATGCATTCAAAAGTACCTTATTTGCACTGAAATGCTTCAGCTGTCAGAGTCAGGCAGGGAGGAGCTAAAAGAAGATCAAAGTGTCTCACAGAGACAAACCTACATGTCTGTGTTTCTTCAGAGACTCCACTGGGCTGGTTGTAAACGTCCACAGCGGGTTGTTGGTCAGAATGATGAACATGTCCACAGACTTCCCATTTTCTGTGGCCCATGTGACGGGAAGGGTGCAGTCTGTGCTGCCGCTGGGGAACTGGAAGAGAAAAGTACAACAGAAACATCTGTTATCAAGCTAACTATAACTCCAACAGGCAACAGTCAAAAGTCAGGGTGGGAAACTGGTAAGTTTTCAATTCAGACAGGAGAGTGGCGCTCAATTACCACAAGTGACCTGCTGAGGGCAGCAAAGCGCCTCGGTTTCCGCTAACGTGTTGCACATGCATGGCAGTGTTTTTCTTCTGTTTTTGCTTTTTTTTTATTGGTTACATTTAAATGTTTTTGATCAAACAAACTTAAATATCAGACAAAAATGTCCAGAATTAATGCAAAATACAGTTTAGAGATGATGCTTTAGATAAAGAAAACCATCTAAAGCATCTAAAGTGATTGTGCCTAGGAATCAACAACTGGCATCAAGCTTTTGGAGGAAATAATAATGAGTCTCCTACTCTGCAGGAATTTTGACCCATTTTTCTTTGCAGAATTGTTTCAATTCAGCAAGACTGAAGGATTTTTTAAAAGTTTAAGTAAGTAAGTAAAGTCTTTATTGTCATTGTGAATTTCCATACGGTGTTCACAAGCACAATGAAATTGGGGCACAATTCTTTGCTACAATCAAATAATCAATCAATAAATGACAAAAACAAAAAAAAAGTAATGAACACAGGATATACAAAACAACATGACACCTAACAGTGTTTATGTTTTGACTAACAAAATATCCACAAATTATGCAATTGGGACACTGTAGTGGCAGATGGAAAAGAAAGGGGGAAATGTTTTAAAGGGAAGCAGGAAACAGAAGTAGAGGACAGAAAGCAGCATAGAGATGACCAGTGGACACACCAGAAGTCTGCTTCTACACCTGCAGGAAGAGAGAAAACAGCTGTACATCTTACCTTAACCAGCTCTGCAGTTACTTCTGCAAGCGACATATCTGTAGAAAGAGAGCACGGAACTACAGCGCCCTCAGAGAAGGCCAGAACGTGCGTGTTTGCTTCTGTCCGGGCAAAAATCTGCAACAAACAGACATAAAAAATAAAAAAACAACCAGTCTAACTCTGTCTCTCTTCAGTACATCTAAACAAAACTCTTCCGTTTGTTTTTGTGATGTCACTTTCCCTGACTAATAACCTCTGAGGGGCCCTGTGGACCAACATGGCGTGGAAAGAATTTGCCAGGAATTCCCAGTATGCGCCAACAGGACCCACTCGGCAGACGCAGCTGTTCCTTCTGCTACAGTGTAAAGTCTCCCTCACTCTGCTCGGGGCTCACCATGGTGATGGCTGCAGCTGCAACCGCCGTGCTAATCGCCGTTCCTGGGACGATGCTGGTCAGCGACGTGCCCACATCTACAGCCACGACGAAGCGCTTCCCGACGGGCTCCACGTTCTGAGGAACGAAACCAGAGTGGCCATGTTCTTAGTAAGAAGCCGATGGCTGAGGAGGAACTCTGAGACCCAGAAAACTCACCAGAAAGCTTCTGTAAAAAGCCCAGTCCATGGCTTTGAGGATGCTACCGTCCGCTTCCCACTTTGTTTTCCCCTGGAAGCCTTGACCTCGTTTATAGTTTTCTGAAGCCAAAAGGATGCTGAAAGGGTGGATGTTGGCCTGGAGGGTTGAAAATGGAAACGTTTTCACGTGCAGCACAGAAAAACGGTGACGCCGTTGGAGGATGTTTACGGCGGTACCTTCTTTAGCGACGACTCGTTCTGAAGTCTCTCGCAGATGGTTTGGGTCTCCGCGCTCCGTGGCTCAAGAAGTTTGTTGGACGTCATCTTTCCCAGGATTTTAAGAATGGAATGCAGCGATATCTCCTTCAGCAGGGCACTCCACACCTTCAAAAAAAAGAAAAAAAGTTTACGCTTACCAGATTTCCGGTTTCTTTACGTTAAAATAAACCGGTATTTACCATACCCGTTTAAGCGGTAAATGGTACTCGTTTAGGTTTATTCGATATTGTCACCTTCCCAAAATAATGGTTAATGTCATTTTTCTTATCAACAGCCCTGACCAGCGACTAGTGAGATGGAAGCTAAGAAATTTGATCTTTCGTCTGGTCAGTGAACGCACCATTTACAAGCACTAACAGAATTGTCGGTGTGGAAACCATTTCTGCAAGAACAACACTCAAAGTTGGCCGATTTCAGCATCAGTGTTAGCTTGGATCCTGGCCGTTTCGGTACTTCACTGTTTCATTCTTTCAAGGTTTTTGGGTTTTCATAAAGTATTTCTGCAAGTTAGGAACCCGATCCAATTTGAAATCTAGATATTTAAATGTTGGATTGAACCGTATTGCACAGTGTTAGCTCTCAAATACATTCATAACAGTGATTCATTAAGTGATAGTGAACTTCTACTGGGGGCTCAAAGCCATTTTTGGGGATGCAGATGGGTACAGTTATGACATTTTAAGATGTTTTTGTTTTGAGGTACAACTTACGGCCGTCACAAATCCCCAGGATTACAGCTCCTTACCAGATATTGAGCTTCATGCACTGAGGTTTTTGCTGTATCTCAGGGCTCCACTCCAAAGACAAGTGAAAAGGGAAATCCACATCGGCGGATCTGGATTTCCGCCGATGTGGACTTCATTCACACTCTATTCCACCTGACTAAGTCCATTGCACCGTATCGGCTATAAAACAGCTTCATTGTTAGAAAACCTGTAGATTGAAAAATCTGTTACATCTCCCCTTTCTATCTAATTTGTTGAAACTGCAGACGTGGCTTCACCTGATGAAAGTGTCAAAGAAAAGCAGCGTACCTGTTTTGATCTCAGGTGCTCTGTAAGCAGCTGCTCCCTCTCCAGCTTGTGCTCCTCTATTAAACCGCTGACCTCCACTTCGTCACAGCTGTGCTTGACCTTTTCCAACACTTCCAGATAGGAGAGCACTTTGACCACATCCTCCGATTTCTCTTTGTCCACGTAAGCCGCCTGGACCTCCTTCCACCCTTTTGTTACATATTTGCTGATCAAGGCAACAGCTGGAAACACAAGGAGTCGGCCGTCACTGTTTAATGGTCAAAACGTGGGACACCGCAAGCGGAGAGGTCTGACGTTTCTCGCTCGTCTCTTATTCTCGTGCAATAATGGGATTTCACTTTAAAAACACGAGTGTTTAACGAAAAAAAAAAAGCAGCTCATTGTTTTCAAGCTCTTAATACTATAATGTGTTTCTAAGTAGGGATGCAAAACGTTAATCGGCTATGTAAAACAGCTGATGCAAAAATGGTTCAAGTATGCTTCTTTTTTAAAATTTAGCTCATTGTTTGCGTTTTTTAGCCTTTAAAGTAAAAGAAAATGGTTGAGCCTCTTGATACGAAAGGAAACTTGTATCAATTTATTGATAAGACCAATCAACTTTACATTATCTCCATTGATAACTTGCATCCCTATTTCTAAATGATCCCCTTTGAGAGACGTGCAATGTTGCCCTTAGATGAGCACAGAGAGACACTATGTGGTTAAGGAGCACAAGTTTTTTTTCATTTGCAAAAAAATGCCCTTCTGAATAAAATTTCTTTTTTACCAGTAGCTGCGTTTACATTACAGATGTGTGCAAATCGTTGTCAATAGTCTGCTAATGTCAGATAAATAAAAAAATAATAATTTTGTAATTGCGTTTTTACATTAATTTGTTAAATTAAAATCACACATAAATAAGCTTGTTCGCACAATAAGCGATTAATAATCAAGGCACCGACGGATGAAAGCAGTTGCATGAACGTTTGTATGCTTGTGGTTTCTGCCAGCAGTAACATCTGGATGTTTTTTGTGTGATGTGAAAAAAAGTGCTTCTCATTGCAGGTTTTGTGAAACACGCATATCTTCATACGGCTGAAAAATCGCATCATCCCAGTGCAAAAAACTTTTTATTGAAAAACTTCATCGGTAAAAATTAAGACATGCCAATGTCATGTTTTCGAAATTGTTTTTGTTTTGGAACTTATTTTTGTCAATTCAATTTGCGCAAATTTATGGTTAATGGAGATGCAGCTGGTGTCATGTGTGACTTGTAATAAATCTCACATCGCTACGGCAGGCTGCAGTTCCAAACGCCCCACAGGGTGCCTTTTTTTTTCTTTTAATTTGAGCACCTTCGCTCCCAAAATGTCTGCCCCTCACTCACCCTCTGTGGCCGGTTTGGTGTGGGAGAGCCTGAGCAGGTCCTGGTGCGACCAGCCCTCTCTCTGTTTACACCTGGTCACCGCCGCAGCCAGACTCAGGGCGTCCTGCTCGTTGTACCAGTCGGACACGGCCTTCCTCAGGGCGCGCCCCCACATCCCGCATTTCATGCCCTCTTTCAGCTCCTTCTTGTACTGGACGAAGGAGAACAAGTGGGCCGGGTCCCGGCAGACCTCCCTCAGGGCTTTGAAGGCCGCCTGCCTCGTCTTCAGCTCCGAATGCTGCGAGCACAAGGCCAGGGCGAGGAGGGCCGGCCCCGGCCTGACGGCGCGGCCACCCTGGGCGAACCGCTTCGCCTCCTCCACCGCCTCTGCGCCTCTCCCCTCCTGCAGCAGCGACAGCAGGGCTCCAGCGGTCTCCGTGGAGACGCGGCCCTGCTCTCTGGCGGTGTAGATGTCTCCCTCGGAGCCGTAGCAGAGGAAGCGGCACAGTCTGGTCTTGTCGCTGATCTCCCATGAGCCCTCGGCGCCTGTCGAGTTCAGGACGTGGTTGCTGGTAGCGTTTTCTGATGGCTCCATTGCCGTGTTGGACAAGGCCTGGGTCAGAGGAGGGTACAAAAAAAATTATTCATGTGACGTCTGGTGAAATAACAGGTCAGCGTGTCTGTTTTGGTTTGTGGGCATCGCATGCTTTTACATTCGGATATGTTGCTTATTTTTAAAGTTCTACTTTTTAATATGTACCACATCCCAGAGCCGACCAAAGAAGAAATGATGCGAGTTAAGCAGCTGCTCAGGGCACCCGCACCACTAGGGGCCCCCCAAGAGCATGATAAATTGATATGATTAATGTTTTTTTGTTTTTTAAATGCTTTGGTGATTTTTTTTAAGGAAATAACTCTGAATCCAAAAGAAAATGAAGGGATTAAAATATTGCAACAATACAAACTAAATCCTATTACACATTAAAAAAATATTTCTAGATTGTTTTTATAGTTGTTGCACAAAAAATTGATTAATCTTCCTGCTGCCACTGTTAGGGAAATGAAACACATCAAACTTGCTAACCTTAAATTTTGTGTTCATCAGGTGATGTTACTTTCAAGTGATCAAAATAATATGGCGCATTTAAATACCACTCTGCATCTCAATATACTTTTTTTTTTTAGTTTGCTAGTCCTGCACGGTTAAAATCAACAGCCAAAATAACACCAGTATGATTCTAATGATATTAAGTAAGTCACACACATAGAGTAGCTTAGGAATTTGAAAGCACAGCTGGTGTTGGCATGTTGATAAGAAGGGCCCCCCAACTGAAAATCTACATAGACCCCCAAAAAGGCTTGGGACGGGCCTGCCACATACATTGGATGTACCATTCAGTGCATAATTTACTTTTCTTTTCTGTTTTTTTGGCCAATACCAGTTTCTGATTTTTCTACTAAGGTGTATTTCTCCAACCCGTAAGAGAAAAACAAATGTGCTTTGGTGACTTTTTTTTTTTTAGAGGAATTCAACAGAAAATAAAGGGATTAAAATATTGCAACAATATAAAACATTTGTCTGTAACCTTTATGTGATTTTTATTAAAACTTAAAGAAAATAGTTTCTGGTTGATGTGTAGAACCAAAATAATTGCAGATTTTTTTTAAAGGAATTGATGAGTAGCAGTAACATACATGTATTTTTACTGAGGTGAAATAACTGGTCCACCAATCATATGTGGAAATATTCATTTACTTTCTCGTTGTATGCGTGTGTGGGGGTGCGCGCGTGTGGGTGTGTGTGTGTGTGTGTGTGTGTGGCAGGGGGAAAAACAAGAGTGTGTCCATCCTGCTAAATAGCCGGTGCTGCCACATTCCGGGAGTTTAGAGCAGCAGAGATCAGACCCAGCAGGTCAACGCTGACTTTTACATACTAGCATCGTTTCCTCGCTGCCTCCGCGCCCTGACGGAAATAGATTAAAGCCGATTAGATGACATGATGATACACAAACCACAGCGAGGAGCCGCTCAGACCCACACACTGGAGGCGTGTGAAGGCTGCGCCGTTCCGAAGTTGTCAACTTCAGAGAGCCCAGCCTGCTAACTAGCATGCGAACCTATGCTAAGCTAACATTCCCAGGTCCAGCTTTAGTAACTAAACTAGTTAACCAGGCAGCAGAGAACCGAAGCTTTGCTCTGCTTGTTTTGTTGGTTCAGATATTAAATAAATACTAATAATTATAAGCTCGTAAATGTACGAAACTGCTTTTTTGCGGTGGTTATGTCGCGATACATATCCCACCTACTCAGAAAAGCATAACAAAACAGCCGAGCGCTTGTAGCCGCTGTCTGCTTTTAGCCCAAACTATCAGATAAATCTGAGCACTTTTCATCCACCTTGACTCCGGAGAGCGGAGCTAGCAGCAGGCTGGTCGCCTCCAGCAACACTGTCGAGTTAACGGCCGACACATGATGCTGGTGTTAAATAATAATAATAATAATAATAATAATTAGCGATAAATTCTGAATAAATCCTTACCGCGAGATATTTGCACAGTGCGAAAGTTTTAACGCAGCCTGATGGAGCGAGGCCTCTCCTCCGGTTGGCAGTGACGTAATCGGGGGTGAAAGAGGGTGGGGCGCAGTGGATGTTGGGATACTGTCACACACTAAACTACTCACCATGTTATCTCTCGCTCTGCCTCTCACTTTCTTTCTCTCTCCCACACGCATAACTTCATAGTTCTGTCTTTATTAGGACTTTGTATTGACGGCCACTCGTTTTAGTCACCACATTTATGCCTAACTCAAATAGTAACCCTAACTATTTCAAGTAAATTCATAACAATACCTTTAGCAAAAACATAAATAAGCTAATATCTCTACATATAACATCTGACGCTAAAAAAAAAAAAAAAAGCCTGGCCAAAGCCTTCCTACGGAATTCCGCTTGATTCTCATCTCCCTACAGTGCGCCGTCTGAACGTTCTGCCATTGAGCTTGATTTCTCCGGTTGAATTACAACCAATCAGCAAACAGAAAGAGGAGTTCTGAACAATGACATTGATTTCTGAGCTGTTTTGCAACTACTGCCTATGGCCATAGGTAATAGTTTTACCAATGGCAGCGGAATTGAACAAAGCCCTTCAGTTAGTGTTGGCCACGCCTCCAAATATTGAATTAACATTAACAGCCTTGTTCAGCTCGGAACTTTTCTCTTCTCAGTGGAGGATGGTTGTTTACATCTCAGGTAATTTCTGGTAAGCTTTATAGCGTTGAAACGGCACAGTACATATGTCACGATTAAACATTAGCGATTGGATAAAATTTTAAACTTTAAACAGAGTCCATGCCTCCAGCAAGCAATCGTTTCTCCCAGAAACCAGACCTTTTTTATGAAACCAAGTATAGAACAAGTGGCTAGTTTTTACCAGGCTACCTATAAAACCTAAGTGTAACCTACAAATGGATGCAAAAGTGTCTGTAAACAACCTCTGCTCCTGTCTTTTCCAGCTTCTTACAGGCAAAATATATATATAAAAAAATTCATCTGTAAAAAGTGTTTTATGTCTCATTTACAACAATTCATGATGATGATTTATAAAAAGATCAATTAAAGTTGATTTGTCTGGGTACCTCAGATTTGGCCTGGCAGGACTGAAAAAGTCATTCTGTGTGTAAACTTTTAGTTTTAAAGACAACAAATTAATCTCTAACATATTTTTTCTCTCATCAAACTTTTAAAAGTGAAGTCGTTGTTTTAATATCAACATGAGTAATAAAACAAGTTATGGAATCAGGTTGTACATTTTCAAAAAATTAAAGGCAACAAGAAAAAAAAATACTGAAACTGAAAAAAAGAAATGTCAATAATGTGAGTTTTTTATGTACAAAAGTTGATACAGAAAAATTTACTCTGTAAGTACGGTCAACCTCCACTGCACTACTGCGTTTCGGCCACTGGGTGGCAGTAGCGCACCAGATGCAGCATGAAGGATGCACTTTTGCTACCTCCACGCAGCTGGTGCTGTAAAAAAAAGTCACGTGATTTATCATGAAATAATCCATGTGCTACATGATGCCTACAAAACAGGATGATTTCACATTTTCACAAATACTGTTATAGTCCAAACTTACAAAATACATTTCATTACAAGTCACTTGTGCAGATCAATAAAAAACCAAACATATTTACATTCAAAGCTGTCCCTGCCAGAAGCTGCACAGTAAAAGCAAGAGCCATAGCTCTGCTGCTGACTCGTTTCAGTGTCATTTTCACAGCTCTCTCTCTCGCTCTTGTCTATCAGGAATATGCTGTGAAGCTTTGAGGGATGAGGAAGAGCCTGTGCAGCACTTTGACCCGCAGCCCTTCGTCAGTCTGTCTGGGCAACACTTCAGACTCTCGGCAGCACACGCTGAGTCAGTCCTTGCTCACCAGGAGCAGAGGGTTCACTTTGAAATCCTCCACAGGGCTCTTTATTCTCACTGCCATGCGTTTTTTCTTAAGACCTCTCTGTTTCGAAATGGAGTTAATGAAGAGTTTGTACGGCTCCGTTTCGGTAAAGCGCGGGAAGGAGCAGTTCTCCATCAGGATGAAGATTTTCCTCTCTGCCACGGCGAAGCAGGACGACCCCGGCTCTTCCAGACTCTGTCTGATCGTTTCTCTCGTGTAGGAATCCAGATTCACCTGCAGAAACAGCACAACGGTTACATAAAGCTACAGAAACTGCAAAAGTTGTTTCACTTCACTTTGTGCTTACAATGCAAGTGTAACCATGCTCCCTTGACCTTTTACCAAACAGTATTTTATGAGCATTTAATGTGACAGACCAACACAAAGTTTCCAACATAAATTTTGTTTGATTCTCATCTCCCTTCAGTGGAGTTTCTCCCACAGAGTTTGATTTCCCTGGTAGAATTTCAACCAATCAGCTAACAGAAGAATTTCCAATAAGCTTCATAGTGTCGGTTGGATTATTTTAGGCCCAATCTACATGGTATAAGTACACTTTAAGAGTGACTTTTAATAAGGGGTTTCTTTATTTAAATATTTTACTCTTTCAATAAGTCAATACCCCTTTACTTTAATCCATCTAAATACAATCAAATGCAACCAAAGCTAAAGGTGATCCTGCAAAGTACTGACCCACACATCGACATGCCACAGTTCTCAGAATTTTATTTAAAAAAGAAAGAAATTGAAAATTATGAATCATTTTAGCCATGATTGACTATCAAATATAACCCCAGTAAACGATGTTGATCTTTGTTGTACCTTTACCAACTAAATCTTAAAAGTTTAAATGCTTAAAATGCTTTTGTATGACATTGTACATTTGGTTGCATGAGTCCACATCAGATGAACTATTCTCACCTGTTTGGGGGATCCCTCCCTGATGAACTCTTCATAAATACTCGCCGCTATCGGTTTCCGCTCCTCCAGACTGTCAAACAACCGATACGCCTTACAGGTGAGCCAGAATTCCAGGTTTTCCTCACAGAACTCCAACTTTAGGAAATCCCGAAACGCACTTCGCCCGCCTTTTTACAGAAAAGAACAGAGCTGCATTATGAAGACGGCAGTAGCCAACCATGACATTGGTTCTGAACTGCCTGAAAGCAGAAGGAAATTACTTTTCTGGGAAAGAACCGTCTCAAGAGAGTCTCCCAATGGGTTTGTTTCATACGTTTCCTGTCTGCAAAGAAGGAGAGAGGAGGGGGTTTATTTTGATTGTGTGCCCATTTTACAGAAAAGCAGCATTACACAATATTAGTAAAAAAAAAAAAAAAAGGCAAAACAGCAGATCTGCATCAATGGTAATCGATTCATGGCAATCTCAATGTAATATCTCCAAATCAGAGTTGTCCAAGGTGCCTAATACAAATTACAAAACGTTTACCAATTAATTGAAATCTTGAAATCTTGAAATAGAACATATTAGGTACAACATAATGTATTTTAACATAATAGTAAAAAGGAGCACAAACATTCAGTGGCTTTTTACTCAAAAGCAGACTTAGACACATCTATCTAGCACACTTAGTGTTTTTGAATAGAGCGACTCACAACCAGTTCTGATTGCTTTCCGTAAGATTTTTAACCCCAAAGTGTTTATTTGCCATATTTGTTGTAAGTAAAACGAAAAAAGATTGTGGCCCTTTCAGTTTGAAAAAGTTTTGTGTCCTCATGTGGCTCTTTAAAGCTTTATGATAAGTGATAAAACTAATGTTTTTAAGTAAAGTTCTGTCTTTAAAAATGCATTTTAGTAGCTTTTTTCATGGACTTTGCATTAAAACAGAATGACACAAAAAGTCACAGTTATATGTTTTACATGTATTTTTCTTGTAAAAGTGGAAACTAAATGCTTTCTTTTTGTTTACATAGTTACAAGAACATGGAAGAAAGAAGAAAATCTATATTCCGGTATTCTTGTTCAGCAAAGGTCTTCAAGTTTGAACTTGTTTTAAAATCTGAAAGTAGAAATAAAATTGTTTCACTTCTATTTTAGTAAATACTTCCGATTTACTAAATTTCAAATAGTAAATATTTACTACAAATTAAAATTCCCTTTTTTTTCAAAACCTTATTTTAACATTTGCAGCTGTAAACAAGTTTTACTTTAGCTGGACTCGGGACAAAAATGTCAATGTGGGTTGTCATGGTTACATAGCCTTGACTTAAACCACCTAAGAGTACGAACGCACAAAAAATCAGCCTTAAAGCACTCCAAATAAAATGCGCTTACATTTTCTTTGTGTCCTTCACAGCTGTTTGGGACTTCTTAAGGAATCCATACATTGTGGAACTGATTCACCTCAGAAGTGAATGATTCTCAGGGTGTGCATGATGCGGCTCGGTCCTCTGAAGAATCACTCCAACATCCAGTCAGATCTCAGATCTTTATCGCTCTCCAGTGAATCCCGACTTTCTGTCCGCTGACTGGGTAACTAGACCCAGAGCATCGTGCAAACGCATGTCTTGTTAGATTATTGGTTGCAGCATGATATCCCTTTGTTATCTGCCTGGAAGGAGCCACATGAATGCATGGAACTAAGCATCTGCTCTTCCTTGTGGTTTAATTTTAGAACACACCTTGTCACACACCCAACACACTCCTCATTCTTAGGAGCGTAAACTGATTGATAGTCATCTGCGTCAATTGACTTACCTTTCAGGTCTGTGCTATTTTTAGTGTCAGGTTACTTTTTTTTCCCTCAAAATTCCACCAGCCTGTTTTGTTTGTTTGTTTTGTTTTTCTTATGTCGAACAATTTCAGAGAATTGAATTTTAGTTGCTTCAGACATCCGCTCGCCATCACGCAAGACTGGGCATTTTGTATTCACATTTTGTGCTGGTGGTGGATCATAGCCAGGTTTTAAATAGACATTCAAAAACGTTCGAGGCTTGTGTGAAAATGTGACTCTTGTGTGATTTTCTATTCCTCATTCAAACCACCGCGGCCAAGACAAAAAGGCAGGATTCTGAGAGCCATTTTGACGCTTATGAGGCAGGATAGTTGAAATCATTTTAATTTTGCTCCATATCAATATCAAGAATGTCTTCAAAGGGCCAGTTGTGCCTGAATGCATTAATAAATGTACCTGTCAAACTGACAAAATGTTACAGCTGTCTCTGTATTGGACGAGTACTTCTTCTGTAATACATAACATCTTTACATATTAATTTAATTTGGGTATATGTAAAAAAATAAAATGCAGTTTGATTTGATTTATAAAATAACTGTCGTCTTGAAGTTATGTAATTTCCAGCTACATAGTACCATTTCATAGCATAATCAAGTAACTATTTTACCTTCGGTTTTTATAAAAGTGATACATATATCTAATGACTTAAAAAACAACAACTTTACTTCATAATTTAACACATTGAAATTGAATTTCTGTTTCTTTAAGAAGCTCTGGTTCTGTCTGAAACTCCGCCTTCAGGAAGTTATCACAACATGGCTCCACTAGTAACCCTTCAAAAATATTTTTACCAGCATTTTAATGAGAAGTAGCTCCTATAATGAGCTCAGTAGATGAACAGATTAAAGGATTTCTCAAACCTGCATGAAAGAATCAAAGCAAAACTTCAGGTAGGTATTTGATGAGGGAATAACATGATAGTAGGATGTAAAGCTAAAAAAATTCAATTTTACGTAATACTGTCTGTTTAAAGCGAGCGTGTGAGAAATATCTGCTCATGTTTCACAGTTACAGGCATGTATAAAATACCTTGAATCTCCCAAAATATCTCGATATTCCTTTGTCCCTAATGACAAAAAGGAAAACTCATTTACTTTATAAATTCAGTGAAACAGAATGAAATATTTCAAGCATGTCAAGTCACATCAAAGATGTCTTCATTTTATCCAACAACCACCAACATAAACATGGAGAAGATCCTCTTCCACTGTCTAGCATGTGATTCCACAGATTCTGTGAGTTTGTGGTGTCGGGAAATCCTTGTGGTCTGAAGACATTTGACACTAAACGACTGGGGCTTCCTGCCATCCAGACAGGAAGCCCCAGTCTGGATGGCAAAGAAGAGAAAACAAACAAAACAAAACAAAACAAAAAGTCATTGGCCAAACTGTTGTTTGATTCACAGTAGAATTTAATGCAAAAACTTTATTAGAAGCAACTTGAAAAGAATGTTGTCTTTTAGAAAACATGTAATTGTTTTCAAAAAGAAAACAATTACAAGGGATTAAGGTACATATTTCCTGAAAACTATTCACCACTTTGAGTTAGCCTGTCACCCAAAACCAAAATAGAGTCTAGTTCAGAGGTGGGTGGTGGCCAGTTATGTTTACCTTAACAACATCTGAAAAAAACCAAACCAAACAAACAAACTTTTAAAAGTAATTTTACTACATCACGCCTTGACTACTCGGATATATCACCACCCTTTCTTAATTTGGCCACTCACGAAGTGATGCGTTTGGAAAATCTCGATGCGTAGCGCTAACTCTGCATGACAGCAGTATTCATTGGTCATTCACATCTCTTTCCTTGCAGACTGCAGTTTGTAGTGAAATCTCTCACCTTCGGTTTATTTTCTTTGGAAACCAACTGGTTCAGGAGACCGTGTCAAACTCATTCATCTGGTCCAGTCACTTGCTGGAGCAGTTCTAGAGAAACAAAGTTGAATTCCCAGCTCACCTGGAGTCTTTACTCACTTTATTTAGAGGGACATTTTGTGGCCTGAACTTGTGACAGCGCCACCACCAGGCACACCTTGTTGGTTCAGAACCCACAAGGCAAAACAAGAATGTTTGTAAACGCCTTGACTAAGGTCAGTTTAGATTTAAGTCCTAATTTTATGGTTTCCTTTATTGTCCATATTGGATTTTGGCAGCACTTATTTGACGGAGTGTGCAAAAGACTGACATGACACTGTCATAAAGATCACCAAACACCTGTCATGAACATTGAAGGAGTCTTTATGAATGTCTGACTGTTGTCATGAAGTGTCATTGGGTAAATAATGACACTTTTAATGCAAAGTTGCCTTGAAACTTTGCATTAAAGTGTCATTATTTACAAAATAATGTAAAGTTGGCACTTTTAAGGGAACAAACAACCATGCACACACACACTCACACCTAGAAAGACCAATTAACCTGACAGTCGTGTTTTTGGACTGTGGGAGGAAGCCAGAATACCTGGAGAGAACCCACCATGCACAGGGAGAACATGCAAACTCCATGCAGAAAGACCCCGGGCCGGGAATCAAACCCAGGACCTCCTTGCTGCAGGGCAATAGTGCTACCAACTGGGCCGCTGTGCAGCCGTCAAATAAAGTGTTACTTGTATTTTTTTAGTTCCACACTTAAGTCCCAGGGATTTAAGTGTGGAAGTAGCAGCACTGTGCAGCAAACTGAACGGTCCACATTCACCAAACCAGGAGATTCAGCAGGCTGCTAATGAAAACAGGTATGTACACTGACACGGAGCCAAAGCAGAAAGCTGAGCAGGCATGACCTTAAACAACCATCTGAGAGGCCGTTTGGTTTGTCAACCCAACCGTGACTCTAATTGGGTCGTGCAAAATGATAATAATTAAAAAAAGATCCCAAACACAGCAGCAGATCTATGTCAGGAAGGGCTGAAAGAAGACAAGAATCAAGCTGCTGCAGTGGACCAGTCAAAGTTCAGGCCTCAACCCGACTGGAATCCTGCACAGAAATAAACCAGCCTGCAGAGCCTAGCGAACAGGAGCGGTGCTGGACGGAGCAGCGAGCCAAAATTCCTTCTGTGATGACGTGAGGACCGGGTAAAAGTCACAAAGAAAACAACTACTTCAAAGTTCTGCGCACCGTTTCCTTGTTGGCTGGACTTTGAGGTTTCTTTTTTTTTTTGCGCACAGTGTTTTCATTTTGGCCTCGTCTTTCTTTAATTGTTAATAACTCTGTGGAAATTGTTGTGCGTTTTTTGTATTTCCAATTATTACGGTTCAAAAGCAACTCCTTTAATATATGTATTACAATAATGATTGAAAAACATAACATTTATATATATATAAAAAAAACTATTTCAATTTATAATTTAAAAACTTATTGGATTTAATTTTTTTTTATCATCTTGTCTCCAATCTTCTTGCGCCCCAACTACCCCAGCACCCAGACCCAACATTAAAAAACACAGTTTTAATGCACAAGTACATGAAAATTATATACATTTGAAAAAAACAAAACATCATCCTGGTCATTAGTATATGGAATGTTATTTTTAATTTTGTTTGTTTTGCATATTTTAAATACTAAATGCTGATGTTACGCCTGAATTTCTGCACAGTGGGAAAGATATTTATGTTCTATTCTGTAACACGTTGTGAAATGTCGGCTGAGCCAAGCAGAAGGATTGAGAACAGAAATTGTAAAGGATGAACTCCTGCTTTAATCACCTCTTAATAATTATGTTCTTTCTATTTGACGGGCTCAACAGAAGCAGCAGGAAGGAAAAACATCTGCAGTTTTCCTTCACTTTTGCATTCAGCCCTCATGCAGCTCAGCTCAGTTAAGGCCTGTCATTTTGACCCGCTCTCTTTGGCCATTCAACGGTTTAAAGTCCTGCCGCAATTTTTCATCCAGCCGTTTCACTGCGACTTAGACTCACACAAACACCTCGACACTCTAGGCTGCAAAAATTACTTTTTAAAATAGCGCTCTCAGGTTCCTCGTTTTGACTTCATTAGAGTTTGCCTCGTGTCTCGTCTGCAGCCCAACGTGCCAGCCAGTGATCTAAACGGGACTGTTTACTTAGTTGGTTTCAGGCTAAAAACAAACCAACAGGCCCTGTTCATCCGACGTGACGTTATGACTTCACAACTAAGACGTTTGGTTTGGTTAAAATTAGCAACCTGCAGTCTATTTTCTGTCTGCTGAGGTGAGAGCGTTCAACCATTGCTGACGTTCTTCTGCTGAGTGACGAACTCAAAATGTATTTACTTCCTCCTTAATCAGACTTGAACCTAAGAAAACACAGATAAGAGCTGTACGGAAGAATTTCAAAGTAAAAAGAATTTTTTGAACCAGTTAAGCCAGTTTCTTGAACCACTTATGTAATATTTGTTTAATCATCTCTCAACCTCAGTGAGCAGAAAAGTCAAGAGGTGAGTGACAGCAGGGACTGTTTGCACTGCAAGGTTGGTTAAAAAAACCCCCAAAACAAAACAAAAAACTTAATGCAGCAGGTTCAATTTCATGTTTTCTTATTCTCTTGCATTTTCTAGATCTTGATCAGCAACACGGACAAACGCGAAGTAGATCAAGATCTGCAGCGTCGGCCGAATCAGGAACTTTTTAAAAAATTTTTAGCAGTTGCACAAGACCAACAGTGACAGCAATCAGCGAAGGCATCTCCTGATTAAACTATCAGCTAACCAGGCTGCAGGTTTTAGGCTGCAGTTTGTTATAATGAATTTATGTCAACTACTAAAACTCCAGTCTTGTCTTTAATTAGTCTTGAATCTACCAAAAAGCTCATGCAAATAGCATCCTTCACTCTAATTCCTTTGTATCAGAGAAGAGAATAAATGATATAGATTCTGAATATGTAAGCATTCATTTTCTAATTCTGTTAAATTAAAATCAGCTTGTAGCAAAAAGTCACACATATGTATTCTCAAGACATTTCACAAGACAGGGATCCAAATCAATCGAGCATAACACAATCATACGTTTCAAATTTAAAACCAGTTGCACCAGACATTATTATTATTGTTTTTTTAATCCATGCTGGTTTCTATCATCACTCATTCGTTCCCCTTAAACTCCTGATTCGCCCGTTTAACGGCTCTGACCTTACTTGACCCCAGCAGGAAGGCACGACATTGACTGACTGCTAATAAATGCAGGGATTTATTTACTCATGACACATACGGAGTAAAAAAGACAACATTAGGCTCCATAAAAACCTACATCTACATCCCGTTTTGTACATGCAGAGTGGAGTGGGGCTCCTCTCTACTCGGACTGCAGACGGCCCTACTGAGTTCTCTGCTTTTCTTCAATTGTTATGTGAATTTTGAGAAACTTTTAAATAGTTGCAAAATAGGAAAAAGAAAAAAAAAAAAGCAAATTAGAAATGAATCAACCAAGCTGCACAAACTGTAATTTCATCAGATGTTGATGCTACGCATGGCTGCAATGGAACAGGAAGTAGAGGATGCAAACTAGCATGGCGCACACATCTCAGAGAACTGGAGAGTTCTCTCCTTTGAGCTGCAGGTTCGGATTTAGAAATTATTATTTATTTTTTTCTTACGTCAGAACTTATATGACAAATGTGATTCCATGTCCTTTAGCGTATTAACTCAATCAATGCTGTTCAGTGATTGAGGGAATACCTTTTATCTGCAGTCGTCTGTGGCTGTGCTAACTAGCGTTAGCATTCTTGGCAGATTGTGTTGTGGTGAACCAGCTGTAGCAGAGCAGAAAGCAAGGGGAGGTGGTAAGAATGGGAGTGATTGGCAGCGCTAAGCCCCTCCCCCTGATTCTGATTGGTTGTTTCTGATTTAGTGGTGTATTTCTAATTAGTACTGGGAGCACTGGCAGAAGGCAGAGGAACTTGAATTTTTCACAGACTATCTGTCTTGTACTGTCACGACACGACATGGTGATAATTTTAACAAATATGTAAAAAAAACGTCTTTTTTATAAGAGTTATTGCAGAATTTAATTTCTGCCTTTTCTAATGCGATACTTCAAAATGCACATAAAAAAACGTTGATGGAAATGTACTTAGTCACGGCAGATCTATGAGAAGTCGCTAACGGCGAACTAAATATGTACAAATATCTACATAAAACACTAGAATTCTAATTGGGTGAGATTTCATTTTAAAGTAACTTATTATTATTGCTAAAGTCATAAATTGAACTGTGGGTCTGTAAACGTGTAAAAAGCTTTAACTGTAAGGTTTTTTTTTAAATAGATTTTTTAGATGGACTTTCCTTTTCATCAAGATAAATTTAACTTGAGGCTCTTTATGACGGCCTTCATGACCAAGACTGACAGACAAAAGCACACACACCACACTGACCTTGGATTGGCACAAAGAATTTTAATCGCCAGCGTGATCTTTGGTTATGGCTTATTAATGTTACCCTTTATAAGATCCAATCATGTTTTTAACATTATAACCCAGGTTGTTGAAAGGTTTTACATATCTCAAGGTTTTTGGAAGATACGTGGATTTTATAACTTCTAACTGATCTCAATCTAGAAGTACAAGCACATTTTCACAGAAATGTCAAAATTCACAAAGAAACATAAAGATAGAAGCCTATGTAGACATTTTATAAGCAAAAAAAAAGTTGATTTGGGGTTTAGTTGCACATTAAGCACAATAATTATCTATGCCTGATATGAAAATCCAAGAATGAAAGACAAGCAAAACTAGAAGATATTTTTTTGTATGTACATAACCGCATTAAAGCTTGATAAATAATCTAAAAACATAAAAGTTTGCTGCTTCATGTGTGAGCCAACAAAGGCTCAGAATAACTGAAACCTGCAGCGTAAGCTTTTTCTGGCCTGTATGGAAAATTTGCCAGCACATAAAAGCTACATGGCTCTAAAATAAGACATTTTATTATCCCTGTTGCAGAAATAAATATAGACACCATATTTGCATGACAATTAAGGTCACAGTAATATACCTCTGATTATGGAGGGAGAAAGAAAAGTTTTACAAGTTTTCATTTGCAATTCACATCAGAGCCTGGCGGTTTATGGCAGGGTTTCCACGGTGACATTAATGTGCGCTTTTTCTGCCAGTCAACTGGACAGAAGTCTGGGTGGTTTATATGTTTTCCGTCAGGTGTAGGCTGCAGTAGATCCAGATATTATTTTTTTCTTGGTAAAGAAAAGAACTAATGTTGAAATATCGTCACCTCTGTAAAATCATCAGTCAAAAGTGGATTAGGCAAAAAATAAATAAATAAATAAATCATTTCTGAAGTTAACATAGTTACTTGATTGTCATATAAAATTGCACTTATTTGGCTGGAAGAAACATAATATTGTCCCATTAAAGAACTGGTTGGTAAAAACATTTGAAATAATAAGAATCTTCTCCTAATCCCAGCTTGTGGATTAATTTAGTTTTAATTATTCTTCTATTTTTTTATAATAATTGTGTTGCCCTTATAGTGTTTTGTATTTACTGTTTGTATTGATTGCATTTACTGACAAAATGTGCATAGTTAAGTCATTTTAACCTTGTTTCTATAACCTTTGTTTGTTTTTAGCCAGTCAAATTACTCGTTCTCAGCCTTTTGGCTAATTCTGGGGCATTTATAAATCTGTTAATTGATACCCATTGCCCCTAGCAACTATTGTGTTGAAGCAGGGAAACACCTAAGACTTGCAGGGCAATGTGCTTTAACGACTAGGCCTGGGAAACATTGATCCGGAACATACCGGACACAATCCCTACCGGACTGGCATGAAACCCTACATGAACTAGAACATCCGACAAAACATCACCATTGTTTGGTCTGACAAAACAACGTTACCTGACACAGGACAATACAAGCTTTTTCCCAGAACTTGACCGAATTTGACACCGCTCACATTTTCGTTGCGTAACGTCAGGCTGCTTTGAGTAACTCCTCAAGGCCTGAGGTTTGGACCGGTGAGTATGTGAACAGAAACACTTGTTTTGCAAAGCGGTGTTGTGAAAAGCTCACCCTGAGTGAACAGTTGCACAATATGACCGAGTAACCTCATTTACAACCTAACAGTGTGATGCTCAGCAAGCTCTTTCAAGAGTACAGCCTTATTATAAAGTTATCAAAGTTTGACAAATACTACTTTAAAAAGTTTTTGAGTGATTTGTAGTTATTAACAATAAAAAACAAGAAGTCACATTCAGTTAATCCTTCCCAACCCTTTATTAATACGTTGCTGATCCACCTTTGGCAGCGATGTCAGCCTCAGGTCTTTTTGAATTTGAAGCCACCAGCTTAGCTCAGCTACTTTTAGGCAGTTTGGTCCATTTCTCTTTGCGGTTCGTTTCCATCAGAGACAGCTGTCGGCCATTTTCCAGAGATGTTCAATCGGATTCAAGTCTGGACCCTGGCTCAGACCCACCAGGATGGTCCCAGAGAGGTTCCAAGGCCACTTCTTAGAGACCTTGTCCACGTGCTCTGGGTTGTTATCCTGCTGAACAATGAGCCGTCGCCCCAGACGTAGGTCAAGAGCGCTCTGGAGGAGGTTTTATCCAGAGTGTCTCTGGACGTTGCTGCATTCGTCTGACCAGTCCATCTGACTAGTTCATCTGTCATGACAAGTCCCCCTTTTAATGCTGCTGCAAAACTTACCCATACCATGTTGCTGGCACCACCATGTTCCACTGTAGAGACGGTACTGGCCTACAGATGATCCGTGTCTGGTTTCCTCCAAACACGCTAAAGAGTTGAATCTTTGTCTCATCAGTCCTGAGCATCTTGTTTCCTCTGGTCCAAGAGTCCTTTATGTGACTGTAGGCAAACTCCAGACGAGCTACCCTGTGACTTTTATTAAGCCTTTGGCTTTCGTCTGGCCACTCTACCATAAGGGCCTGATTGGTAGAATGGTGCAGAGATGTTCGTCCTTCTGGAAGGTTGTCTTCTCTCCACAGAGGAACTCTGGAGCTCTGACAGGGACACCATTGAGTTCTTGGTCTCCTTCCTTCCCCAGTCACCTAGCTTAGACTGCCAATTGTAGGAAGACCCCTGCTGGTTCCAAACTTGGACAACACTTTGAATACTTTCTGGATGCACTCTATATGTAATTGTGAAAGTCTTTGCCAATTTCAAGTCTTTAGTTCTACCTGATTATCTTGCAGTGCTGCTCTGTATGCACTTCAGCTTCATCCATGTTCTTACCAACTCTGACCATCTTCTCTGCCCCTGCTGAAGAAAATCATCCCACATAAAATCTTCAATGATATTTTGTACTGGTTTATGGTTAAATGACTAAATATAAATGACCAATTGACACAGACGGCGTGGCATGACAAAGTGTTGGAAAAGGTTGGGAAAGTGCTCAACAGTTATTCAAAACATTGCGTAAAGGTCAGACGATGCAAACAATGCTTTGTACACGTGCCTGGCAGCAGAGGCAGATACACAGAGGCTTGTGGTTGTAACACATCTGACATGTAGAAGTTTAAAGTGTTGGAATACCTTTGCAAGGTACACAAGACTTTGGTCTTTGCGCTTCTGCTCCGCATGCAGAAACCGTCGTGTTTATGTTGAAGCATGAACTCTGACTGCTTCACAGATTTTGGAATTGTTTTTAAAAGCTGCTGCAGGACGGTCTTAAGAAAAAACAAAACTAATTAAAGCAAATAACGCTAACATTTCATGTTCTGATAGACGGACGTCTGCCTGTGCAGTCCGGACTGATTTTAGCTGGAACAGAAAGTGAAAATATGAAAAAGAGGAACTTCTGCTTTTTGTTTTTGGTGTTTGTGTTGGTGGGAGCATTAGACAGCCAGAAAAAACTGGCTAAAATAAAGCAACTGCATTTAAATTTTTTTTTCCAAAAACCCTGATCGTTTGGTCAGGAATGCAACTCACATTTGCTTCTATTTTACTTAAACTAACTCTTTCTTTTAAAGAACTTGTTGCACACTGTGACATAGCCTTTAATTTAATTATTCCATCTCATTTCCTTACTGTTGATCCTTTCTGTCTGTCTAACTCCTCACGTTTCACCTGCTCCCCCTGAAAATACACATTTCCAATCCTGACTGATGGACTGATCTTTATCTGGCACCAAGTTTCCACTTGGTAACTCTCACCTGCATGTGAAACACACCTAGAACAAAGACCGCTTTGTCCAACTGGTCCGACAGCATCCCAGCCGCATCGCACTTACAGGTAATTTGATCCCGGTAAATGCTTTGTCTCGATGCACGTGACGACCCAAAATACTTCAAATTTCTGCAACACTTTCCATCTCATGTGCTTGACGTTTTTTATTTTTTACCTCGACGAATATTTTAGTGTCTCTGAAACCTCGCTTGGCAGGAACATGAACGACTTAGGGGCTTTCAATGCTACAATGTTTAGCTCATTTCAGTATAACAGCATAAAAGTGTTTCTGGAATATATATATACTGTATATTTTTTGAAAACTTGCGTATGTGACTCTGTCATCGGCTGCGCTCGCTCAAAAGTACATGAACAAGATCAAAAGAGGATGTGGTGAAACAGTCAGGCCCGAAACACTTCCTCTAAGTTTTTTTGTAACCTTTTACAGACTGATACCTGCTGTGTTCTCACAGATAAACTTCCTTTTCGGTGTCCCCCCCCCCTCCCTCTCATACAGATGCAGTTTCAGTTTTAATCCCTTCTGCTGTACGAAGACAAAAACTTGCGAGGATGATGCGTGTTTCCTGTTCTGATAAACAGGAGATTGAATGGTAAACCAAACAGGTCTGCAGCGTAGTGAGAAGAAAGCCCATTCAGAACATGAAAAGCCCCCAAAGCAGCGAAACAAAAGAAGAAACATTACAGCAAAGCTGACGTGATAACACGCCCTGTGTAGGCTTAAGAAAGACAAAACTATTTATTAGGAAAATACGAAGCACTTTGACGGCTCCCAGGCCTTGAGTTTGACACATGTACCCTGAGCCATTAGCTGTGTTTCTGGTCAGAAATGTGCGCAAAACTTTGTCAGTATTCCATTAATGTCCAAAAAGCATGCCGTTTCATCATCCTGTCACTTCCTGTTGTCTTCTTTGTCAGTAGTAACATGACTTGTGTGATGCGAAAAAAGTGTTTGTGCTACAGTTTTGCGAAATATACAAATTTTGATACGCCTTAAAAACAACCTCATCCTGGTGCAAAAATGCTTCATCAAAAATGGCAAGTTTATAAAAAAATCGGCGTGTTTTCACTGCAAATTTATGTTTGTAATTTGCAATTTTATGGTCAATGGAAATGCAGCTAATGAGAACCAAAGTCTTTTTTTTGTGGTTAAGTATTTATTTATTTTTTTAAATGAATTATTGAGATTTTTTTTTTGAAAACTTTACAATTTACCCAGTTTCCATTTATTTTGGTTGCGATATCTCATCAGCACAGATAACTTCTATATGACAGCGTTTGACCCCCAATTAAACCAAATTACTCCCCCACTGGTAGAAAGGACTAAATTATTTAACCATATTTCCTTATAATAAACTGCTGAGATCATAAAAATATTTTAAATCATTAGTTGCCAAATCCGGTATGAAATGTTCCCCTTGTGGGTACAAACTGGTGGTTCGATAAAATGCAATTTGCTTCACACAGCTCTATGTCACAACCCCACAAGGTCAGGTCAACCAGAAGTAAAAAAATAGAAAATGATGAAAGTCACCTGGCACAGCCACAAACATTTTTTTTTTCAGATTCACATGACCCTTTAAACTCCATGAGGGACAGAATCCAGATTTCACCAGCAGTTTAAAAGCAGTGTGAGACGTGAAGCTACAAAAATAAAACTCCAAATAATGTATCGTCTAAGAAACGAGCCACCTGCAATCTTGGGGGTGATGAAGTGAGAGCAAGATTGCTCAAAAGAAAAGCCAACTTTTGCTTTCAGAGGAAGGCGGCGTGACAGCAGGACTTTATACCATCAGGATTGGAATGTGGAGTAATTAGTTGTTGAGAAAGCATCTCAACAAACTAAGACTGGCATCTTCTTACTTTAGAAAAG
Organism: Brachyrhaphis roseni; assembly: GCA_903066815.1. NCBI lineage: Eukaryota > Metazoa > Chordata > Actinopteri > Cyprinodontiformes > Poeciliidae > Brachyrhaphis > Brachyrhaphis roseni. The sequence continues at coordinate 3,920 of CAEFZY010020122.1, read as the reverse complement.
GCAACAGCAAAGCAGCAGTGTTGAGATGTTAACACTGCTGGGTTTTCACATTTGAGTGAAAACCCAGTTTTCACTCATATGTGAAAAGTGGGTCAACACAAACTGAATTTATCACTGAAATCAGTGGGTTTTTTTTGGTACTTGCTCGTTTCGTTGTTCCAGATGTATCCTCACGTCACTGCTACACATTCTGCTGCTTTGAACATTTCTAAACTGCAGGGTAGTAAAATCTCTGGGTATGAGTAAGTAGATTAAAGAATGAATGAGGAGCAAGAACTGAATGAATTAGCGACTGGGTTGCTTCCTGTGTTGTGTTGAGGCGATGCGATTCTTACTCCTGACCTCGTTTTGCGGCCGCCTGTCTGACGGATACAGATTTGAATCAGAGTGCACTTCAGAACACCTGTCTATGAGTCCAAGTATGTTTTTTTAATTTTTTTTATTAAACACCACAAATCGGTTTGAATATTTACATTAACATCCCCACATCCCCCGAGTACATAATAGAACAAATAGCTTATATCATTTCATTACAGTTGTAACATATCAGCTCAGTGAGTCTGATGTCAGAATGGAAACATTTTGAATGCATAAGATTGTGCATAAAGATAAAAAATAAAAAAAAACAACCCACATCTCTGATAGCATCTACTTAGCTATTGCTTTAGTGCGATAACAATAAACCTGAATGGAAGTGCAAATTGTAGATAACTACCCCAGTGTGCGCTTTCACTTTGGGTGAAACGGGGACTGTCTAGTTTCAGCTGTCACTCGCAGAAAGTCCCCAGCATTTTCATTGCACAGTCATCGTCTCTTCGGGAAGTCTCTTGCTTTCCAGCTCCATCCGGATCAGCTGCGCGTTCAGAGTCGCATTTTGATCAGAGACCACATTAGCTCAGGAGACTGTTCAGATCTGCATACGTAACTGTTTTTACAAGCAAAAATGCCCCAAGCAGAGTTATAAAGAGAATCCCTAAGTAGCTCTCAGACTATAGAGGAAAGTCCAGGCGTTTCGGCGAACGTGTTAGATCGAGTCCGATGGGTCGACAAAGCCCCGGATCTCGATGGTGCTTCTTCTCAGTCTGTCCAAGGTTTTGACAATCTTTACAGTACGGCGAAGCCTCTGGCGTGTGTTTTCTTTACATCCTCATTGGCGCCGATGTAGAGTCCAGCAAAGTCCTGTAAATGTCCGACTTTAGGAAGCGTGGGTATGAGTCCTTCTCCATTAACCCGAAGACAATCTTCTGGGCCTCTTCGAAACACAGTGCGGACGCAACCTTCATGTTGGTCCTGATTACCTCCCTGGTCTTGTGATCGATGTTGATCTGGAATTTAAAGAAACATAACATAAGTTGCTGAAGCAGTGCTGACTTTTAAGAAAAGTACTAAAAAGAAAACTTCTTTCATTTAAAAGAGAAAAAAAAACTCCATGCGTACCTCTCTGGGAGCTTCGGCTTGGATGTAGAGTTTGAAGATCTTTTTGGCCCTTGAGGACATTCTGAAGGAAGACTTGATCTTTTTGTAGTCCTCACACACCTCCCAGAACTCCAGGTTTTCATCACTGAACTCTGACTTCAGGAAGGCCTGGAATATTTTCATCCCGTCTGCACAGGTTGGGAAAGCAAGCAGCAATTAGTCAACGTGCAAGAGGGATACTAACTGGAGGATTTGCGTACCAGATGACTTGTTGGCTAACTTACATTTGGAGGACAGAAGTCTCTCCAGTGACAGTGACCACTGGGACATCTCTTCAAAACAGAGCCTGCAAAAGGAGAGCGTGTTGTTACTAACACGTGAAATCAGCAATAGTGGAGATGTTGAGTTTCACGGTGAGAGATATCTTAACTTACTCTTCTGTGTTGGCTGGTTGAGATAATTTACCCTGAAACCGAGACTTTAGGTTTCCTCCTCTGCTAAACGACGAGAAACACAAGACAGCAGGAGTTACTTCACTGAAAAATCAAGGTGATCAGCAGAAATGGAAAGAGAAAGCCTTATTTGGAATAAAATAGTTACCTGTATCCAACAGCTTTCTTGTCGATGTCCATGTTCAGGTGTTGCGGCGGTGTCAATGTGGCTAGACTTGGCATGGCAACAGCGCTTGGTACATGTGCGGTTTCTTTTGGCAGGCTGCTCTCCGAGTTCTCCAACTGCATCTGTTTCGCCGAGCCCGCGCAGCAACTCTATATATGTACAGACGTCAACGTCAGAGCTGCAACTCTGAACAAACCACACGCAAAGAGGAAGTTGTGGATGACGCAAACATCCGCGCAGAACGTACAGCGTGGAGCTTCAGCTGTTTGACTGTACTGTACTCCAACCTGCATTGTTAGGCTTAAGGTCTGGAGATGCAAATTCACAGGTGGAACATTCAGCAGCATAGGCAAATGCTTCAGTATCTCTGCTGCTTTGCCTTCAGAAGCAGTGTCACTATTATAGGATTTGGACAACAAGATCCTGAAGTCATTCCAGCACCTAAATCTACTGTCAAATTTAAATGAGAGATATCTAAACCCCTAACTAATGTTTCTCTCTCAGGGTTTTTTATTTCTGAAGTGGAAATAACTTATTTTTTTGCGAATGACTGTGCATCAACAAGACTTTGAACCTCACTTTGCCCAAAAATATTCAGTCATTTTGCAAGTCCTGTTTTGAATTTTAGCTTCTGGCTGCCAGCTCTTTGCAACCTGTTTGGTTGATAGAAACCAGTGTTTCTCTCGTAGCTTTTTCTTTTCTGAAGTGGAATCAACATGTGAGTGAAACTACAAGAAATTACTTTAAACCTCACTGAGCCCAAAAAGTCATTTTGCAAGTCATGTTTTGAACTTTAGCTTCTGGTTGCTAACTGTTAGCTAACCTGCAGCAGAAGGCAATCTTTTTTTTTTTTTTGTTTGCCTTAGTCTAGTTGTTGGATAATTTTGTGAAAATGCAATGCCAGCTTTATGAGTATGTCTTTTCTCAGCAGTCCTAGTTAAACTTGGTTGCACATTTTCTAGAAAGTCTGCATTTCTAGGTCAAATGCTTAGAGAAGAAACTAAACTTCCTGTAACCCAAAGTAAGCCCAGCCTGTGAGACTGCAGCTGTGCACGGCCTGCCTGTGTCTGAGCCTCAAGTACCAAAAGAAAGCCATATGGGACCCAACCAGTTGTGTTCTATTTAAAAGCATAAGCTTTTCTGCTTGTCGGTTCGTTTTCTGTCCACTAGCACTGGGCACTCCTGTTATTTGGAGAAGGCCCTGAGTGAACGACAAAAAAAGGAAAAATGAAAACATAAAGCACAAAAATGGTTATGTATGAATCAGCTGTAATGCAAGGTTACTGAGCACCAGTAGGCAAAACTTTGTCAAATTTGAAGAAGTTGCTGTGTGAACAAAAGCAGAAAATAGCTTTAAGTTTAAAACAGTTTTCCCTTCAGCCATCAGACTCCTGAACTAAAGCGGCACCTAACACAGCTTCATTTCATAAATTATTCACTCTCACAAATACCTACATGTCACATAAATTACTTTATTTATTTATTCATTTATTTATTGTTTTGTGTAGTAGATTTCTTAATCTGGGAGCCGACACCAAATTTCGTACCACAAACAAGCAAAATGGCATGAGAATAAAAAAAAATCCTTGAATCCTTGACTAGGCAGGATTTCTAGTGCCCATTTACTTTGTGCAACGTATTCGTGCATGTTAGGGATTATAACTGAGCAATACGTGAGATTCCCTCAAACCGCTCGTAGTTGTCTATAATATCAAATATGGCTTATTATGCAGAACAGCTTCTAGGGTTACAGCCAATCAGCTCCAGAGAAAGTGAATGTTGCCCCTGATTTAGCTGCTTTGCTAATAGCATTACATCCAGGTACTGGTGGTTCCCAAAAAGCAATTTAATATATATATATATATATATATATATATATATATATA
>CAEFZY010020120.1:0-49472 GCA_903066815.1 Brachyrhaphis roseni | reverse complement strand
GTGTGTGTGCATGGTTGTTTGTCCTGTTTGTGTCTGTGTTGCCCTGCGACAGACTGGCGACCTGTCCAGGGTGAACCCCGCCTCTCGCCCGGAACGCAGCTGGAGATGGGCACCAGCAACTCCCGACCCCATTAGGGACAAGGGTGAAAAGAAAATGGATGGATGGATGGATGGATTTAAGAGAGTCTGACAAATAGCGATGACTAGGCTTCTGGGTCAGAACATCTCCAGATCTGTTGCTACCTTTGAGTGTCCCCGGTCAGCAATTGTGAGTATCCATCAAAAGCAGTTCAAGTAAGGAACAGAGATATATCTGAAACATGGTCACGGGCCACTAGGGTTCACTGATGCTGGTCCTGAGAGAAATGAGTCATAACACACAGTGGATCACAGTGGGTTGTATTTGGGGCTGCAGGCCAATCATGGTGTTCATGCCGACCCATTATCCACGGATGAATGCTCCGACATTGCGCTCTTGAGCTTCAGAACTGGACTACAGGGCAATAGAAGGTGGCAGGAAAATGTACCTGAAATCAAAGAGAAAAAAAAGATTCAGAAGTAGCACTGGTTATTGACCAATAAACATCTTGACCTTTAAAGACAACAGATTATTTCAATAAGACTTGTTTTTATCCAATCCAACCTAAGCCCCCCCCCCCTTCCCTTTGTCAGAAACTTTCAAAAAAACTTGGACATAATTCCTCAGTTGGACTTAAAATTTCATCTGCTCGATATGGTCATCTATTGTAAGTTTGGCATGTTTTGCTCAAAGCATCCAGCTGGACCTAAAATGGATAATGTAAACTGATTGAGCCAAGCAGCTAGGATCCCTTTAGGAATAAAGAAATTGATGGACAAATTCCTAATTGCATATAGATTACGGTCTCAAAACCTGCTGGATAAATTGAGTGTGTCTCATGTTCTTACCTCGTGTCTTGGGATATGCCAAGATGAATTTTGTGATAATCAAAAGTAAGAAATTTGGGAAATAATTACTTTAAAAAAGTGATGGAGAAGAAATGTATACTAAGGTTTATCTTATTTTCAAACAATGAAGATCAAATCAGAGCATATCAAAAGATATAGAAGTCAAATCAATTGAAATGATCTATTTTAGTTCTTGGGAGGCATCTCTCTGTTAGTGAAATATTTAAATGTAAATACAAGTTCTTATGGAATATTAATTGATGCATTACAGTTCTCTGCAACACACTCATTCATAGATCCATATCCCAACACATCACATAAGCTGGTTTGTATTAATTTCCAAATCCTTCCTCCTATTATATTCAGGCCATGGTGAAAAAATCCTAAACATTCTGATGGAAATTATTGTGAATTATTCAGCAACATGTCCATATTTTCCTGAATCCTAACAGTGACATCTGCTGGATACTCAGAGGAAGGACTTCTTTTTTCTTAAAAACTGCCCAGCAGGAAATGAGGATAAGAATGAAGTTTTAAGAACCCAGTTTTGTAATTAAAAATTATACTTCACTATCCCTTAATTAGTTTGTGTAGAAGTCTGATATATTGTAGTTTTCCCATAGATGGATCTTTGGGAGAACATTTGATAAACAGTTGGCGTGCTAATTTTTGCTATTTTTCTTATAATATATATATGATATATTGAGATTTTATGTGAATACAAAATAGGGAAAAAGTAACTGGCAATAGTTGTTAAAGCTTTTTAATGTTTCATCAAATGACTAACTGAAAAGTGTGGCTAGCATTTAGGGTTCTTCTCCAGGTGAAGGGCTAACCTTCCTTCCTTCCAGTCTTAATTTATCCGCTGCTTTTAATAAATTTTCTTCCAGGATTGTCCTGTATTTAGCATGACTTCCTATTAACACTGATCAGCTCCTTATTTCTTGCTGAAGAAAATAATTCCTCCTAGCAGTCTACCACAGGGATGATGTGGACAATCGTTTTTTTTTTTTTCCCCATACATAGCTTTTTGCATTTAGACCATTTTTTTTTATTATCTCACTGGGGCACTTTCTTCCACATTTGCAGAACGGCACTTCTAAGACCTTTCTTTAAATAATTGTTTTCTACTTACTGCTCTTTCTTGTCATTTTAGTTCCCTTTCACAATTATGTTGTACTTTGCATTGGTCTATCACATAAAATCACACTAAAGTATATTGCTGTTTGTGATAAAGGTAAAAAGGTTCATACAGTAAGCATTATTTTGTAGCACATAGTATAAAGCACAGACCTAGAATTAGTGACACATGTGTAGCAGCTTCCAGAGTTTCTCTTCTGGGGTCTCCGTTGGTGGTGGCCTTGGTATTAAAAAAAGTAAATAAATCAATCTTGCGGGACTTGACAGCCTCCAGATTGCCTGGACGAGCACAAAACAGTGACGCACTAAACCAGCTCTGGTTTAATTTTTGCACAAAAGTGGGACAGTGTTTGCCTAAAGGAGGGTGAAGCGGTCCTTTTGAAGGACAGTCAACGGTTTAAATTCCCATGAGGAGAAACTGAGTCACTTTATCTGTGTCTTGTTAAACCACACTGAAAGTGCCCTTAGGGAGCTCTGGCTGCTTGAGTAGCTGGACGCTTACACTAGTTGTCATGTGGATGCACACAAGAGCCAAGGTTGTGCAGAGGAACAACACAAGCTCAGCAAATCCTCCCCAATAAAGAAAAGGTTAATAAAACAGTAGGTCTTTAACCTCTGCGGGATGATTCAGCTGAGCAGCGAAATCCCAAGATGCATTATGTTAGTATATTGATTGTTTCGAAATGTCACACAGAGCTATTGTATGAGGATACAGGCAAGTCAACAGGCAAAGTAATAATGTTGAGCTGGAAGAAAAAGTTAAGATTTAGAGATTAAGTATTATAATATGCATCAAAAGTCAAAGGTGAAACTTATGAACAGCAATGAATAATTATCCTGTTTCCTGTCTGGCACAGAGTTACCTTCCAAAGCAGCTGAGTTCGTTGAATCTTTAAGATCAGTGTCACAGGGAAATCCATCTTGCAAGGTCCAAGCTTTTCTTTGGGGACCAATACACAGAAATTAGTACCAGTTGGCATAGAGTACTGGCAGGTGTCTCGTGCACCAGTGGTCAACACTTGTAACACCTGGTCACTCACTGGCTTTAAGAAATGCTTTGTTTGAAAGAAACTTCATCCAATCACATGCTAACTAAATTCTCTACAAGTCCCCAAGTAATTTCAACAGAGCTTTTACACCTGACAGTTCTGATTACACACAGCTGCATTCTAAGCTAATTTTGAGATGGTTGTGCTCTGAGGACATAGTTTACATGCCAAGAGCATTTACAGGTGTCACATTTGTATCATTCTCTTTACTGTTTTCTTGCTTCTGCTGATTAGGTTAGTTGCTGGTTTCAGTATATAGTATTGTTTTTCAAAGGAAATCTAAATTGCTTTCTTTTTAGAAAGTGTCAGAGTGAACAGAGTTTTCTCAGGCTTTATGCAACATAGAGTAACTCAGATCTGGCCCTCTCTTATCCATTGCTGCCAGTTTGTTGACTGAAAGACTGGTAATTTTCCATGAGCTTGTAAAAAAATATTTGAATGTTTGGAAATATTTCAAGTCCCAAAAACACACACAATCCAGGTATTGAAATAAAATGAGCATCATTCATCACAGAGGAGCAGATAGACCCCCCCAATAAACAAACAGGTAATATCAGCTTCTTATACTGTAACTACATGCATTCCAATGTATATTTTGTGCAAAAAGCACTTAAATTGCTAGTTGTGTCTTTTTGCTTAAGTCAGTTTAAAACTATAAAATCTCATTCCAACCCATGTCTATAAGCAATAGTTTAATGAGTGTTTCAAGAAGCACCAATTGAGGTTTGCCAAATATTCTTACTGAGAGAACACACTGAGTTGTGTGAATGACAAACAAAGCTGTAGTTAACACCAGAGCATATCTCTTTAGGGATGAACCCCTGCCGTCTGAAAACAATCACTCCTTGAAAACCAGGAAGAGACCTTGATTGGGTGCAGGAAGTTCACAATAAACTTGACGACTTCCTCTTGTGCAGGAAATTCCCAAACTAGGGTGAACTCTGCATTTTGATGTCAAACCAAAGTGCAGACTAGATTACTCAGACAAAATGTTGGGTGTATAAATGAGGACATGATGCTAATCAGTGCCGCTGTTTAACTCGGATCAAAAATCGTCAAATTTAATTTCGAAATTTTGTCGACATTTTGACAGTTACATTGACAGATGAAAAAAAATAGTAGATTGCTTGATGGACAAAGCCTAACCTCGAGCATAGTACTAGATTGAAGGTTTTCAAATCCTGCTGGTGCCCCTCAGTTTTTCCATAAAATGTTTGAAATTGCTTGAATTTTTTTTTTTTTTTTTGTAATTTTCTCAAGCTAACAAGACATGAGAAATGTAAAATTCACAATTTTTCCACACATTACCAGATTTTGAAGGATCCCCTGTAATGTTTTTGTTCATAATTTATCTGTCCTGAAGCTGCTCAAATGCACATATAAAACGACAAACCTGAAGTGAAAACAAAAAATGTTTATTTCCCGTTGTCTATTATCCCAGGAAACAGTGTTGCACCTGATTTTCACAAGTGTTCACATAGACTGTACATAGATCACCATTTTTAAAAAGTTTCAAAGGGACACATTAAACGAAGCACTATGCTTGGATTAGATGATGGGATGATTTGGTAATCTATTTACTCAATGGATTACCAAAGAGATTTCCCAAAAACCTCAGTTGTCCTTCATATGGTTAATGGTAAATTGTACTGTGTACAAAATCTGATCTAATTGAGAAATGCAGACCTTTTTTTTACATTTGCATTGCAAAGGGAACTCTTTAGCATTATTAAGGGTAAAATGTATGTGGAAAATGTCACAAATTTGTTTCAGTTACCAGAAATCGATACTGCAATGTGCATTTTTAACCTTTGTATTTTATAATACCCTGGGAATACAAATGTTTGACAACTTCCCTATTATACATCACATAAAATCAGGATCACAAAACAAAAGGAACACATTAGGTCAGGCAGAACACATCTCACCAGTATGAATGCATATAAATTGCACAAAAAGATGAGCAGTTTAGGCTACAAACCATGAATAAAGTGTAAACAATGTGCAAAAAAAGTCTATATTGGGAATCCAGCAATCGATATTTTCCATTCTTCTCTTCTCAATTTTTTAAAAAATATCTCAAACTTTATTATAGAATAAAATTCATCTGAACAGCCATGGCTACTTTGGTTCCTTGTTAAGTGAACTGAGAAAAAATAAAAAGGGCTTTGTGGGGTACAACAAATGTACAAAATATACATGTTCTGGATTTCACAGCAACCAAGACGGATTAAAAAGTAAATATACTCGTATATGTTTTGCATACTTTATGGAAATTTCAAAGTGCTATTTTTTATGAGATGAGCTATAAAAATAATAACCAACAAAAAAAACTAAAAATTAAGTTGTGGCTTTGTTTTTCCTTTTTGGAATAGTTCAAATATCTCTGTCAAAACACAAAGAATATGAAATCCATCATCTGCTTTTTGCAGAGCTGTAAGAATTCAGGAAAACAAGCGTCCTTATATTAGTAGCATATTGAAACTAACACCTCCTTGCAGTGCCTTGCTAAAGTTTCTACATCTCTCTAACCTTTTCATATTTACAACCCCAATCTCTAGTTTATTTCAAATTTTAAATAATGGACCAATACAACAATAGCACGTGACTGCACTGTGCAATAAAAAAGATGCAGAATTTTTGAAATATTTGAGAAAATGTGAATCTAAAAAGTGTGGAATGCAGTTGTATTTGTCTCATTACCACTTACGCAACTAAATAAAATCAAGTACAACCAATTGCTTTCAGAAGTCACCTAACTAGTAAATGGTGAACAGTGTTTAATTTAAGTTGATCTTTAAAAAAATCACTATAGCTGTCTCGTTATTAAAGAAATTAAGGAGTGTACGTACTTTTTCAAGGCACTGCTGCTGCACTGGGTAACTGTGAACATATGCTGACTAGTTTTAGTGGCATACCAGGAAACTAACTTTCTGTGACGATCCAGATAAGCTTGAAATTATATGAAAAATAGATCAAACACAGACATGCTTACTTGTTCTTTTCTTTTTTTAAAGCACGTTTTATGGTTGAGGTCAAAAAAGACAGTTTATATTTTTCTGTTTTGTCCCTACCTCTGGATGCGTAATCGTCCATGACCAGAATTTAATGTGGCTAACTGTAGCAGAAGAGGATGACTCACTCTTTGGCTCTCTACCCAGAAAGCATAGTTTGAATAAGTGTTGCTCAGTGCAGCTAGAAGGTAGTGACTTTTTGTGAGCTTTCATTGTGTTTTTGTACCATTTAGTTACCAGGTTCTAGTCCCTCCAGATGGTCGGGTATAGGGAGACCAGTGAGTATCGTCAGACACTTATTCCATACATTAAACACGGGACACACAGGCTGGACGAAGGAGACTTGAAAGGTGTGTAAGTGTTGGGAACCGACGGCATCATAAAAAGCCACATATCCAGCATCGTAATCCAGCAAGACCCCGACCCGCCGCAGTTGGGGTGAGGGTTCGATGGCCAGCTCCTTGCTGTTGTGACGAACCACCCAGGAGTTGTTGCAGCGGCAGAGCACCCAAGAAGCCGAGTTCTTGCCAATCCACTCGTGCTTGGGGGCAGACTTATAGGCAATGCCTATAGCGTACCTTTTAGCAGAAAAAACAAATTAAGATTCAAACAAAAAACATTTACTTAGGTGCTGTAGAAACGTTTCCTACCATGTACTCCCTCCAATCAGAGCCTCCCAATAGTGACGCCCGCTGTCGATGTAGACATTTCCCACCACGCCGTAGCTGCTCTGGCTGGAGAACCGATCCTGACTGTGGCCTTTCTTGGACGTGGTTTCATCCCGCTCCACTGTGAGGTTATCATGGGAAACCTTGAGCTTCTTATGAGCAGATTTCGGATCCAGTTTGAATGGCTGGCCTGGTTATGAAAGATATTTTGACTATTTTAAGAGTTGAACTTTATTGTTGCATATAGAGGAAAATGTTTGATTTCTTACTGTTGGTTTTTAGAGTCCCCGGCTCACTGCTTCTGCTTCCTGCTTGATTAATGGCCTTAACAACAAAAATGTACTTGGTGCCGCTCTGCAAACCATGCACTGTGTAGTGGTTTTGCTTGATGTTTGGAACAATCATCCAACTTTCTAATGAGTTACATAGACCTAGGTGGAAGAGGGAAAGCAGTTATAAAGTAACAAGAAACTTTCCTAAAACTACTACTGAAGGCATACTTTTAGTCCACAAAGCAATTTCCTTTTAAAAAAAATGCCAGCAGAAGATCGATGTACTGCTATGTGACAGCATAGTGTGCTAAATTGAAAAGGATGTGCAAGCCCTTGGCTGTGGGAGCAGGTAAGAGGGTAAGAAAAGGCACAAGAGGAAACAATTCACACCTCGTTGGCTTCATACCAGCACAATACTTTCTGCTGCAAGTGTTTTCAGTGTGGGTTTATTTAATGGTACCTCTGCTTTTCCACAGTGCCTCCAAGGCCAAAGTGTTTTTGTGATATATACTCCTCATGTCATTTTTCTTTTTTTCCTGAGAGATTGACATGTTTTGTTTTTTTTTTATTTTATTTTATTTTCCTTGCTAGAACTCGAGAGTGAAAATAGTCAAAACATGCTCCTCATTGTTCGTATAATGTGTTCAAACACGACAAGAGCAATCTTCCTGTCATATTTACAATGTGATTTATAAAATGGAATAGAAAATTGAACTAAAAATAGCATGCTTATGCTGGCCTTGCAATTAAGCTTTAATTATGTGCTAAATGAATTGTTTGACAGCATTCCTGTTATTAAAAACCCATAACAAATTTTAACTCAAAGTCTTCTTTGGGTTAAAAACTAAAGTATTTTATGTAAACTGTAACATTTTACACTGTTTACACCAGGGTAAAGATGTTTCACTGTTAGCCTGGTAATAAGATATTTTCTGAGTTTATATTTTGGCACATTTCCGTGCTAATCGAGCCGATGACCTCCTTAAAGTAAAACCTGATTTGTTTGACTGTAGATCGCAGCTACCTTCAAATGTGGGTAAACACATCAGTCTAAAAATTCTCAAACGGTAATAAAGAAGCAAATAGTTTAAATTTGCAAGACTTCAACTTCCTGTTTGGTGGCTCCAGGGAGAATTATCTGCCACTTGACCCCGACTTTGAAACAGCACTTCTGTCATTAGTGAGTGTGATAAGAGTGAGTGCAGTAAACATGACATCTTACTGAAGAAATAGAGACTGGGATGCAACAGCAAGAAGAAAATGAAGAGTCACATTAGTGTGATAAATGTTACTTTTTAATATTCTTTAAGCCTTAAATTAATGAGGGTTGTAATGGAAAAAGAGACCACCTTATAAAGGAATGCTTTATTAAATAAACGTCAAGCATATAAAACAAGAAAATGAAGAACCAAAGAGAGGGAAACTTTTCCTGAGAAATCTTTGAATCTTTAAAACACTTCAAAACTGGAGCAGATGAAAGAGAGAGGAGGCAGTTTGATTGAAAGGCAGCAGGGGAGCTTGTCTTCAGGTGCCTTGACCCCATTTCCCTCCATGTAGTTGTTGCTCACTCAGCCGTTCTCAAGATTTCTGAGGTCTTGTGGGTGTTTGACTGATGTGTATGTAAGTATACACTACAAGGTGATTGTTCCATAAGATGTTCTATGTTTTAAGTGACTGATACTATATTATTTTTTTCTCTTAGCTGTCACTGTGACAAAAATGTCTCCATCCTTTTGGTTTCATCTGTTCTTGCACAGGAAAATAAAACAAAACTACTTTTCATATCCATATAATTTGAAGAGTGGCAGCGAGACGGACAGAAGTTGGATGTCCGCTGTTGTTGTGCATGTGAAAACGAGGCCTGAGTGCTCAAGCGCAAGATGACGTGACTGAAATTGTTTCCAAATATTTTCCATGTTTCCACAGACATGATTCATATTACATTTCTAAAAAAGTCTCCCTATGGAGGCCATTGTCAAACATTTGCGGTTTTGTCCAGCCAAAAACCATGTAAACAAGCGGCCAAATGTTGACGATTTACTGCCCTGGCTTTGTCATGTAAATAGGGCCTTAGAATCTCCTAGTAAAAAGGCATTTTTCTTTCTTTGTTGTGTAATTGGACATGAATTCTGGCAATATGGAAATAAAATACTTACTGTTGTACTACAGTTAGAATTAACATAACATGGACCTAATGTCCATAATGCACTTACTGGCGATGTTGGACTGTCCGGTGAAGATGGCGTACTGCAGCTCATAGGACACAACTGTGAATTCATCATCAGATGTCCAGTGGACACTGATTGTGTCATAGGAAGCTGTGCACAACTCCTCCCTTATGCACGGAGCGCTTGGAGCTGTAGAGAACCGAAAGCAGGAACATTATCTTTGCCTCACCCCCCCGCACCCCCCATCTCTAATGCGAAAGATTGCATTAGAGAAGTCCCAAGCTGGTGATTCACCAGTTTTTAGTAGTACCAATAAAATTCTGCCTAATAAACCTTCCTTATGTGCACAAGAATCTAATTTAGGACTTTTATGGGGGGGTTGAAACTATTCTGAGATGCAAGAGTTACAGGTTCAATAATAATGGCAATAGAAATAAATCTCCAAATCACATTAACACAGCAGGAACAGAACATAGCACAACCTCATTAGAAGCAGAAAATCTTAGTCACTTAGTGTATAATCACAGAAACTGCTGGCTTTATTTCACTGATGCATTGATTCGTGGGGGAAACAAATGTTATGAGAATTTAGTTGGAAATGGCTCCTTTTGTGTTAAGTCCATTGAGCTCCTTGCAGGAGGAGAACAGAGAGAGGTAGAAAAACAAAGATACAAAAGCCCAGCTTGAAATGATTGTAAAGCCACTTCTTATCTCTTTTTGTGCCTGTCACTTGCTCCCCACTCCCAAGCATTCTGTCATGAGTGGCTGCACATAGTGGAGTGATTCAGGCTGATTCACTGAGTGAAATACCCTCCAGCGAAGCCCTCATGCGTCGCAGAGAATAAATATGAGCCAACCATTTTCACCAGGCTTCAAATCCAGAACAAAACCCATTGTTCTTTTTTTTTCTTCTTTCCCTGGTGTGCCGATCAATTAACAGTGACATTTTGATAGGTCCAAGCAAATGAAAGATGGGGAAGGTAATGTTTGACTTTAATCTAGGAGTCAAAGTCTAACTACTAAAGCAATACTTAAAGACAGACTTGAAATAAATTAAATTAATGAAAATTAAACTTCAAGTTGAAAGAAACTTCATTAGTTCTCTGTAAAGTTTGTTTCACAAGGGTTAATGAATTCAGAAAAAATCTGATTTTCCTTTTGGCTGTGAATACATTCTTGATGTAAAACGTCTCTAACCTGTGAGGTAATCCAGATTCTCCAGCAACTTCTTCTCTCTGGTGAAATCCAGAGCAAACGTGTCAAACGTGTCTGTCAAGTGGATCTCTGGAATCAGCACCTGGGTTGATGCTGTTGCCATGGAAACCCTGGATTATTATAAGTAGAAATGGAAAAAGGATTTTACACCTTATGTTTCATCTGTGCTAATATTCACTCATTGGTCACAATGTAAAGCATGGACCAAGTGTTGTGAATAGACTTCAGATATAAAAATCAGATTCACAAGAGTTCCTGAATTTAGAAGTAGGAAAATTACTTTAGCACACAAGCACAATTGTTGAAATAAGTCCAAAAAACGCTCGATTGGGACTCAATACTTTGTAGCTGGTGAGGCTCGAGTCGAAATCTCTGCCAGGCAGCCTGACCTTTCATTGATGCTCTTGGCCGTCTGCAGGAAGCGAGCGTGATCCGTTTCCTTCAGTGTCTGATCAGCCTGTGTGATGAGGGCCGAGGATCTCTCGATGCACTGCTTGCAGTTGGAAATCTGCTGGGCGAGCTTCCGAAGCCTTTGAGCCTGAAATCATTGAAATGGAGAACTTTTAGGAGATTGGCTTCTAAGACGAATGGAAAATGGCAAGACATAATACAAAATTCTACTGGTTAGAAACAAATGCTATCAGCATCTCATATGTTGACAAAACTATTTAGCTACTCTACCATGTGTAGAGTTGCCTAACTTATCCTGCAGCCTGAAACTATTTATAGTGATTCAGTTTTTCCAGTTTGTTACATTTTATTCCAAATTATATTAATTTAATCTCTTCTCTCAAAATTCTATACACAATTACCTGATTATGACAAGATGAAAACTTTTTTTTTGTACTGTATCAAAACCAAGAAATCACATTTATTCAAGTTTATGTCAGTGAAGGACCATACAAATAATTTCATTTCTTTAGTTTACATTGTATTATCAACCAAGGTTTTAGGGGATTATAAGAGCAAAATTTATGAGGAAAACATCCAAATAAACTGGTGCAGAATATAATTAAGCAATCGTTTTATTGTGAAATCCCAAGCTTTATTTTATTCAAATTTTTTAAATCAGCCATGTTGGTGATTTTTGTTGCATGCAAATCTGAGATTTCAGCTTCTCTTGTTTGCTGTCCAGTTTCATTCCCTCTGCTTTTTAGAGGCAGATTTAGGTCACTGGTTAGATTGAGGTCAAATGGCATTTCACCAGCAGTTTGGCTTGTACCAAAATAAGCACAGAACAGAAACTGTATCCCAGGAAAGATTACACCATAGCCATGACATCTGGATCCAGTTCATGACAAAAATGCCAAGCGTCTATGCGCATTCTTTCTCATTCAGTGCTAAATGTTGAGATGGTTGAAGTTAGATGGTTGGGAAAAAAAAAAAAAAAAAAAACTCTGAAGCACTCCAAGTCTCAATACATGGAGCTTAAATTATCATTTGGGTTGAGAGTACAAGCAAACATCTACTCCATATGCTGTGGGATGTTTCTTTGGCCAATCTGCCACCTCCCGTCTGTTCAGAAGAGTTTGAATCTCAGGCATCTGAGTAGTTTGCCATCTGCTGGCAGTTAAAGGATCATGTAAACATACAGCGCTGTGAGAAACCATTGCCCCCTTAATGATTTCTTTTGGGGGTTTTTCATACTGTAATATTTGAAGTGAAACGACAAATGCTTATGCTTTCAAAAAATAACTTGAGTAAAAGCAAAAAGCCACTTGCAAGTGGTGATTTCTTTCTTTGAGGAACAAAAGTTATCAAAACCAGCCTGAGCCTTGAAAGAAAAAGTAAGTATTTACTACTATTATCTCTACCAGAACATTGTGCGGTAGAGTGCTTAGCCATCATTACAGGATCTTAAACCCAATCACACTCTGGTTAAACTGTAAGGCGATTATCCACAGATCTTTCAAAACTTCCCATGTATTCCAGGTTTTTTTGTATTCTTTTTTCAGCTTTTGTTAGTGCTGCTCATGAATTCTGCTTGTTTAAATACTCTTATGCAACTTCTTAACAAGGGCTTTTCAATAATTTAAGATTTTCATGTTTTTTTTGTTTTGCTTTTGAAATTTTAAACAGTTTGAGGACTTACTAAAAACACTGTGTGCTTTTTGAGATCACACCGTTCTACTTTTCACCTCACCTTCCCCTCTTTAATCTTGCTGCCAATGATCTGCCGCCTCTGCTGGATGATGTCAATCAGGACGTCGCACTCCTCCAGGAGCTTGCCCTCCTGACGTGATGCATTTACCTGAAAATCCATTCACAGATGGCATCAGATTGACAAAGACGGGATGGGGGAACATTGAAAGTTACAGAGTGTGTACTTTTATATTGTAGTGTGATATGTTGTACCAAGAAAACATTTTTCTTCATTCATCTTATATTAAGGCAAGAACTTGGTGAATAATTAGGCTTCTTTTTATATTTTGCTTCTGCCTTGAGTGATAAAGCAAAACTACCCGTGTTATCTCAACAGCACAAATATGTGTGTGTGTGTGGGGGGGCAGGGGTGGGTGTGTGTGTGTATGTGTGTGGATTTTGCCGTTCTAGGACTTACATGGGATTGTGCTAAGATTGAGCTGTTTTAGCAATGAATAATTCCAGACTTTCTACTGGATGAAAATGGGAGTATCTCAGACAATTGGAATATTAGGGGAAAATATTCTTATTTTTGGCACTTATTTTGTATTATAAAAAATAATTATGCTAAGATTAACATATTTAAATCCTCTGTTACTTGTAATATTCATGATTTTGCCATTTACTGGCTAAAACTTGGTGTCATTCAAGTTCTAGTTCAGCTTGATTCGTACCAGCAGTTTTTCATTTCTTCTTTAATAACTGATGACTTAATGTGTTTTTCTATACTTTCTATGTAAAAAAAATTTGCCCTAAGGAAATTTTATCAACTTCAAAGAATGACATATACAACAGGAGGAGTTATTTGTTGTTCAGATGTTATTTTGTTGTATTTTATAAGTCAGAAGACTGAAACAGGGATCCGGATTCCTTTCTTTACATAAACATTTAAGATTTGACAAAGATTGAGGAGTGAATATTTTAAGAAGGGGAACTGTCTGTGGGATTTGTACTCTCCTTTATGCATCCAGATGCCAGTGATAGAAATTAGAGGGGAGAAATTATTTAATTTAGTTGGAGGTATTTTGCAAATTCAGATAATTACCATTCAGAGCAATTGTGTGTCGTTTCCGCCAAAGACAACAAGCATCTGGCTTACTTCTCTCCAGCACTTGAATCCCTTCGCAGGTAGCTTCACACACTGAGCAGGCTGTGAAACCTGTTCATCCATTCAAAAGGTTGCTGGTCTTGGCATAACTCACAGTTTCCTATTGTAGCAATTTCCTAGTGGTCCTTTAAGCACCTTGTAAAGTTTTCTTGCTGCAACCAAGTGATAGCACAGGGAGCCATAAAAGGGAAGTCTGTTGTGAGAGTTACCAAGTGATTATTAAGGTGCAGTTATTCATTCAAACTTAGTCTCTCCGTGTGCTGACAGAAGTTTTAATAATTACATCATGGGAAGTCATTTTTATTTGCTACACTGAGCCAAACACGCTTGTAAAAGACTTTGACTGAATACTCAAAGTATTCAGTCCTTCCTTACTGCGTTTATGTAATTTTTTCCGGGATTGTGTTGCCAAAAGCAACAATTTGCCACCTGGAGCACTTCTGTGTTAATGTGAAACATGCTGAGCAAATACCACGGTTCCTTTGAGCAGCAAAGCCTCGGCAGCTGCTGCTACAACTTTGCTAATAGGTTTCTTTGACACCAATGTAAAGCTTTGCACTTTGTGAAATGCTTGCACCTTGGATTTGGTACTCAAAATCATGTGTATATGTCTATATAAATGCCATACATTAGCCAGAGACTGCAGCTATTGAAGGCTAGGTGTAACTTATGGTTGAACTCTCGCTAACTCTTTCTTTGAGAAGAATTAAACATCCCACATTCTATTAAGACAACATCCATTAATATTCAGGAGGTCATGTTGCAGCTCGAAATATGACAGTGCTCCAGTTGTGACCAAATTCATCATGTCTAGTACTGATGTAAAGTATCTATTGCAAGCCGAAGCCACATGGAGGATATATTCAGTGTGACGGATTGTCGGCTATAAGAAACATTAAGTGTTTCATTTAAACACAAAGCGTCTTAAATTATCTTAGCCTGGAGCATGTGGAAGAACTCTTCTACAAAGAGACACCATTACTTTACTGTTAGATTAATTCTGCTGCTGCAGTGCTTTTTAAAGTATTTCACCGCGTAACAGATATTTTTAATTTCAGGTTAGGTTTGTGAGATACTCTTTCTGTGTTCAGAAGATCAGATGAACAAAGTTTAGTAAGAAGTCCAAAGTTTTGAGCAGTTGTTTTATAGCCTAACCTGTGCAAAGTGAGGACCCAAACACAGGCAGGATGCAGGCAATATCCTGAGAAATGTGTAGCTTAGACAAAGTCCAAAAAACATACACGCTGGAAAACCAAGGTGCAAAAATAACATAAGCAGTCGGCCAGATGGCACTGAACCACGGAAGGAAATGTGATGAACTGGAGAATTGAATCCAGCAAGTAGTAAAAACTGGAGGAACATGTATACCGGGAGGTGTGATCAGTGGGGAAAAAACAAGTGAGTTTAATCAATTACATGAGCTGTAGTTGTGAGCTGTGGCACTGAGGGAGAATGACTCAAAATGACAATGTAAACACAACATTGTCATTTGTTGTGTTCACCGTGTAACAGATATTTTTAATTTTAGGTTAGGTTTGTGAGATACCTAACCTCACAAGTCATGTACTTCAAGTCATATACTGAAGTACATGACTTCAGTATAAGTCATGTACTTATACTGAAGTTATAAGTACATGAATGAATAATCATTAAGTATAATATTAGAGAACCAAACAAATCAAGTGAGATGTGAAATAAACCCCAAAGAAGAATTCAAAACTATACTCACAAAGCAGAGCAAAAGTCCCTCAATTGATGAGACTTCTGTGGTTCTCTTTTTTTTTATATTATTATATTCTCTATCATACCTGAGGCCTTCTCTTGAGTTTTTTCAAAAACATATCAGCTACAATTAGAATATGTACAAGCAAAGTTTCAAATTGAGTATCTTTACCTTTGCTAAAATGCACATATTTGTGTCAAGTCTGTTTCATCTGCCTGTTTACTTTGGGATTAGCACATCTCTTGACGTTTACCCATCTGTGATTCAGTCCTAAAAGGGGGTCTTCATCAGTGTAGTAACTCAAGCTTCACTAATGTAACGTAAATATTGTATGAGGGTTAATGACGTATGTTGTGTGAAAAAAAAAATCTATTCAACTGTGAATTTTGACAAAATTATGAATCGTGACTAAATGTACTTATGGATTTTGTGTTAAACCTTTATTGTACGGTATTTAAAAAAGAAAACTAAAATGACCCTTGCGAGTTTATGCATATTTATTAAACAGTGTTAAATTAATTCACTCCACTCTCCCAGAGCAACCCCTAGACAGTGTCCCCATTTTTCAACATGTGATAAGTGCCTGAGCGTGCGTGGAGTGCGGGTTGGTGTTGGTCCTAACATGGAAAAGCTAAAAACAAGATGCCAGCTGAAAAGGCAGACGCATCTAGTGTGCAGCAGGAATGCAAAATTATGGGTGCAGCTGAGCTGGTGAGTCAGAGGAACAGGATGCGAGTTGGCAGTCTTTTTCAAGACATGTCTTTTCAGCTGTTTTGGGATAATCTGATGTGAAATATTCAGAAAGCTCATTAGTGGCACGCAAGCAGAATCTCCTTGATCTTCATAACTACTTCAATTTATTTTTGTATTTTCATATGTCTGACTTATGTTCCTTCCTGTATTTATGTTGCACACCATCGCCAGACATTATCCCATCTCATTTTTCTCTCATTTTGAGGCTAATGCATGTTAGATGTAAGGAAATTAAACACAAAGCGTTTATTTTGTATTTATAAATAGTGGTTTATAAATGAGGTGAAACTTGTACTTTCTACAAATTATCAACTTATAGCGCAAATATATATATTTTCAATTATCATTGCTGTATTTTCATTACAACTATCTCAAAGTTGTCCTTTTGTGATCACAGAACCGCCATTTCTTTCTATCCCTTATTCATTAAAATACCCTTTATCTTGCATAAACTACACCTTGATATGCATGCAAAACAAGCAGACAACTGTAATTTAATCTTCTGAAAATATTAAACTGCCTAGTCCTTTACATTCCCTCTACTCTGCAAAAGGTCTTGGAGGGCTGCGAAGCTGCCCTCCATATTTTCTAAAACCCTGTGGCATTGCTTTATTTAAAGCATCTTAGTGGTGCGATGTGATGCGAACGGGCAGGCTTGGCACAGAACTGCCTTCAAAGGAGATTGCATGCATGCAAACATGAACACAAATCTGTTAATGCCGGAATAAATATGGTAAACCAAACCAAATGACAGGAAAAATGTGAAAATCTGCTTAAGCATTGTTTTTAAAAACGATATGAGAATGTACATGCGATTATTGTACATTTATTGCAAAATTTCCATGCGGAATCTTGACATTTTTACTCTTGGGGAAATAGCCAATCAGCAGTTTCTTTCACACAGAACGCCATCACTTACATTGCTTCACAAATTAGGTCATTGGTGACCCCCACAGGGCCATTGAGACTCACCTCAACATGTTGACAAGTCTGGATCAGCTTCCCCATAAGCGACTCTAGCTCGTTGTTCCTCTTGATCAAGTTGCTCAGGTTGGAGTCAAGTGCTTGCTGTTGGAAACAAGAGTGAGAGATGCTAAAAAAATAAAAATGTCACACAGATGCAAGAAGATAGAAATGCAATAAAGCTAAAGCCGACGCATCAAATCAACTAAACAAGAAGGAACCGTCTAAAATAAAACAATGATAAGCAAATTGTGCAGTTTTTTAACCTGATCAATCTTTAAATTTGTAAAGTTTTGGAGGTGGCGTACCTCTGACCGTGGGTAGTACCCCTCATCCCTGCACTGCCTCCTCATCCTGCCCCGTCCGAAGCCTCAGACAGCAGATCCTAGTTCTAGCTGTGGATGTGACTGGGACAGTCACTCCACTGAGCACCAAGCCATGCGCAAACCCAGCCAAGCGATAAATCAGGGCTTCAAAAAGCTTTCCCTATGAGAGCAGCTCTCCCAGCAAACAAAGCGGCAAACAGGTGACAAGTGCGTCACTGCCGCCCCCCAATGCTCCTCCCTTTACTTATTCCCCTATCTGTCCTCCTTTCTATTCACCCTTCTGTATTTTTACATAGCTGTTTTTTGTTTGTTTTTTAAGTGCCAGAGCCAAGGCTGTTTCGTTTGCTGCCATGTTTCACATAATTTCCAAATCAGGCATGATTAAGCTGTTCTGATGCATCGTTGTCACTTTTCCTCTTTTCAAAGTTTTAATATGTTCTTCATGGTTTCAAAGTTGAAAGTGAAAATTACCGAAGTATGAAGTTATAGAATATGCTTTGTAATTTATGTGACTGTACCTCTTCACCCATGTTTTAAATATCAGCAGTATTTTGTGGTGTCAGAAAAGCTCTTACTCGTCCACAGAAGTGGACATGGTGCCTTTTTTTTTTCCCTTTGCAAGTGTGATGTAGTGCCACGAGGGGCTTAATGGATGACCTCAATACGCAGATGGCACACAGAAGTGACATAAGGGTCTGCTCTAACAGGAATATGACCCTGTTGTTAGTAACGGAGGGGGAAAAGCTGATCTCTCAAAGGAGGACAAGAATTGCAACAATAAGCCATCCTCTGTGTACTGAACTTCAATGCAATATGCCATGACACAAACATAAAGAAAAGGGATTTAAACCTATTATATGCCCTTGTTGCCAGCGTGAATCTATTTGTTGGAGCTGGAGCGCCTTCCAGCCCCCATCAGTTTGATCACTTGTCAATCATCCTGCGGCGTAATCCGTCTCTTTTTATCAACCCACCCCTTTTTTCCTGCCACCACTCTGAGCTAGATTTTGGGAGAAAAAAAGTCTGTATTGTACTGCACAGTTTATCTCTGCTTAGTTAAATGAATTTTCAAAGTGCAGTGAGGCAGTGGATTGGGATTATTCTAATAGAAAACCCAAGGATGCAAAATAACAGGAGTTAACTAGTTAGAAATGTCGTGTTTATTTCATTAAATGTTTATGTACTTCTCTTATTTCACGCCATGAGAGATTTTAAAACATTTCAGCTAGCCTACTCTACTCTAAAGAGAGAATTTCTGACAGGTTGAAGATGGGCATCTTGATTTAGAGTTGGCTGCATACTAAGAGAGGGTGGTATGTAAAAATCCTAAATCAGCAGTTCTTAAAATACTCAGTCAAGCTCTTCTGGCACAAACAACCAGACCACATTCATGGCCACTTAAATCACCTTTCTTCCTCAATCTGATGCCCTGTTTGGATTTAAGCAAGTTGTCTTTACTGCATCTAGATGCCGGCCCTTTGAGGACTCGAGTTTGACATCAATGACCATGAGCACCGCAATCCTAGTAGTCAGCAATTCAGTTTATATGGATTAAATAACAGCAGAAGTAACTTAACGTTCTTGCTCAGAAGCATGCCGAAAATGTTACACCTTTTATCCCTATAAAAACACATTACAGTAAACGTTGGCTCAAAGGCAACATGCATTAAAAAGGGGTTCATTCATTTTCTCCTTCAACCTAAAGTGAAACACATTTTAGATACACCAGCACAAGTATGATGATGAGAAAAAGCTTAAAGTATTTCAGTCAAGCATTTGTACACAAAACACAAACTTAGCATCTTCCAAATAAGAAAGTGAAGCATCACAAAAACAGCAGTAAATTGTTCATGTTCCATTCACACTTTTCAACATTTTCCACAGTCATATAATATAATCAAATAACCTGTTGGAAGTTAAAACCACCTTTTGTAATAATAATGGAGCTGATGTGCACAAACTTGGCATTTAACACCTCCTGAAAATCTTGTTTTTTCACCTTGGACTACACCCACTGGGATGGAGTGTGAGGACTCACCATCAACAATTACTAACAAGTACACTTTTCACCCTTTCAAGAGTAACAGACTTCACATCTAGTCCAGTTTATAATTCTGTGACCATCTATCAGAAAAAGCAATTCTAATAAACAGATGATTTGTAAAATGTAACATGTTTATGTATGTGCAGTCTAAAAAATCCCCCAAATTGTTTTATATTTAACTGCTCTTAAGAATACCAAACTGTTCCAACTTAAACAAAGAAAGGGGAACACCAAACCAGTGATGTAGTACCAAGGCTGACACACACAAACGGCTCCTCCTATCTTTTATCCTGAAGGGTTTTACTGAGCTTAGAATCCTTAGACCCTGAGCTAAGGATTTTAAAAGCCATTTCCAGCACCCTCCTCTGTCAATTTCCTGTGACGGGGGTAATTTTATCTCTGAAAAAAGGATGGGTGTTCCCACAATAACCTCCATCGTTCTTATCAGAAGCACACCAACAACCTAACAGAGAAAAAGAGAAACTATTCCAATAATCTACTATGTTTTTTGTCCCGTTTTGTGAAGAGTAGAAGCATCTTGTATTCAGCAGATTGGCAAAAAGTGATACTAATGAATTGTCCCTGGAAAATATGGCAGAAGAACAGCTGAAGCATGTCAAAATCTGAGATTAGGGTGGGGGGTGTGAGACTGCTCGTAAGATTTAATTAAGTTGTCTCTCTTAAAAGTACCAATACAATGGTGTATTTTGTATACTTTAAAAGATTTTAAATAGAAGTTCAAGTGTTCAGTAAACTCAAAAAACTAACTTGTTAGCCAAAATTCATTTTGCAGTGTTACACTCTAGCATCTGCTAAAATTGCATTGTATCTTAGAAGTCAAGTAATACAAGGTGTTGATCGCTACCCCTAAGGCAGGGTCACAAATCAATGTCAGTGAAATGATGGAAACGTAACTCTAAAGAAAAGAGTACAGGTGATGACCATTGCAGTGTTTGCTATTACAAAATCCATCATACTTGGGATGCACAATGCAAAACAAAAAACTGCCCCTGAGGCCATTAGTACTATGATGCACAAGTCAGTTCTCAGTTAAGCCAACCTGCACCCAGCAGGCAAGTGGTGCTTGTTAACCTGCAACCTTTCCAAAGTCATCATGCCTTGTTGCTAAAGACATACCCCTAATTCACTGCCTCTGAATACCCCTCTGGCTTCCTGGTGTGGCACAGTCATTATGCTAATTGCTTAATTATTCAGGAGAGATTATAAATCAGCATAAAATGATGAAATCTCTCTTGATAATCAAATTAGATACCTGAGTGAGGATATCAGAAAATTTCATACTTCAGAGGAGAATGAAATTAAAGTTTGAAATTCATTATATGTGTAAGATGATAAAGGACATTGGAGGGTTTTTATACTTATCTATAATTAGCCTGAGTAAAACACTGAAAACAGCAGAAAGTTTTTTTTTTTTGAATAGATCATATAAGCCAACAGGCACATACCTTTAATTTTTCGTAGCGGTCGCTTAGTGCTGCCACTTGGTGATCCCTGTGCCTTCCAACCAGTTTGCACAGTGAGCAGATGAGCTGGTCATCAATGACACAGTACATGTTCACCTTCTCCTCCTCATGCTCCAGGCACTGGAGCCCTCTGAGGTGAGAATCAGGCATTGGCTCAATGAGCCGGTGACCGGTGAATGGTTTCTTGTTCGGGTGAGTTGCCCTGAGGCACTCCTCGCAGTACGACACTTCGCATGTCACGCACGTCTTAACAGCATCCTGGGGTGGGTCCTGCTCGCAGAACTGGCATTGGACTGGTTCCGGCGGAGTTTCTGGGCTGGACATGGCGGCACTGACGGGAACCAGAGCCAGCCGGTTGCTCCCTTCCTCAATGGGAGAGTTGGGCCCACTGTGGGGTCCGGCCAACGGCAGAGGAAGGCCAGCCGAGGATGAGGCCCGTTGAACTCTATCGATAATGTTCTGCAAGGTCACGTTTCTCTTGAGTCCTTCTAATCCACGCTCCGGACTCAGGGAAATGACATACCTACAAGTGGGGCACTGAAAAGCACCAATGCTCTGGACGGACTCGTTGGTGGCGCAGTGGGAGACGAGAATGCGGTGGGCACAGCCAAAGCACAGGCTGTGGGCACAAGGGAGCAGCAGCGGGTCTTCAAAGAGCTCCAGGCAGATTGGACAGGTCAGCTCTGACTCCAGAGTGTCCATCCTGCTCAGAAGAGGCCAGGCGGGACTGGGTGCAGCGTCAGCAAAATCCAGAAGAGCCGCTCAGATGTCTGGAGGCCAGAGACAAAGAGATAGCACCAGGAGAACAGAAAGAGGAAAAGAAGGAAAGAAAGCAGAAGAAGTTGAGATTAAATGGTGTGAAGCAGCTTATTTTCCACAGCTTTCTTGGGAGGGCTTATATCTCAATGGAGCTGACAACTGCTAAATAATTGCAGTATTGAGTTTTTCCTTTTTAGCCTGTAAAAAGTTAACTGTAGATTCTGCCAAATCCATCCACAAACAACAAATGAAGCAACAGACCTACAAAATAGGCAGAACTCTGGATCTTCTTAGCCAGAAACTGTTCAATGTCATTTACAATTAGGAAATGCTCACATCTTTTTGTTCTGTTTATTCTTTAAAGATCCTCGTTGTGTTTGCCAGCACCGACACTTTAGGTATAGCTAAACCAAAATTATCATCTGGCAGCAGACTAAAGTGTGTTACTTTCCCATTGCATTAGAGCTGCAAGGAGGAGTTTGTTGTGCTGGAAGGTGCTTAAAACTGCATCACAACGAACCTCAAAGCCAACCTAAGCTATGTTTAAATGATTTATGATGCAGCAAGTTATTTATTTATTTTATTATTTTTTGGAGCACAAGCTGCTGCTGTTGCTCATTAGCATTCAGCATTGGTTTATAATTCACTGCAATGTGTGGCTGTAAAACGGCACTTCAGAAGTAATTTTTAATCATGGAGTGCACTTAAATTTGAATCTATTTTAATAAAATTGAAAAGGATTTCCTTATCAGCATTAACATGTCAGCGGGAAGGATGTTTTTCATATGAGGTGCAGCAGTGCCAGCAGCTGCTGCTGCTACAGCTGTAGCCAGTTAGTAATTAGCGCATGTGTCGACTTACTCCTCCTGCAGAGAAGCTGGCTCTTGATTTCAGCGTGTTGTCACCGTCAGGTGGTTTTAGTTCATGTTTGAGCTGATATTGCACCCCCACCTCCCCGAATAACCACGGTTTCCACTGAAACATCTCAAATATTTTTATTCACAGACAGATTAAAATAGAAAACAATACAGCTACGTGTTTGATCAAATTATGTTATGTTATGTTATTTATGTAAAGCTCTAAAATTGAAAGAATTGGTCACATTTTTGGCATGTCAGACTGTTTCTTTGAACTCTTGACCCAGTTCATTCAAAATGCGGTAGAAATCAGTTGTTTTTGTAAGACCTTAAGAGTCGGTATTGTCTTGCACAGCTAATAAAAGTGGTGACGGATGTACAGAGTATGGTAGAGCAGCAGCTGTGGCCTCATAGCATGGACAGATTTCTATACATGTAATTCTGCATCCTTTTTAGAAATTATTTTTTGCATCTTAATTTCTCAAGGTTTCTTGTGAGGCTTTCATTTTTAGCTTGTGGGAGAGATTTGACCTGTTTTGTATGCTGTACAGTTTTGGCTCGGATAGACGTTTCCTGATTTAGTTGTTTTTTTTGTTTGTTTTTTGACAATTCTGTATTATCTCCTGAAGCTAAGGCAGTGGGTCTTTCTCTTGAAGAATGTAGGCATACTGAAATTCTGAGAAATTGTACCAATACAAAGTAAGCATATTCAGAGTAACATGATGTGCAAGTTGTTTCTTATGGAAGAATTAAAGTGTTACAACCATTTCTTGTTTTTCGTGTGTATAAAAGTGAATTAGCTTTCCGGAGAACTTATGCAGCAATGGTTTTAAATCGACAGTGCTGTTTGTTTCTAAAAGTGGATTTCAACACAAATGGATTGTGTAGATAGACCTTGGTCAAATTGCATTGAGAAGCAACAGTAAACACTGATAACATCAAACCTGGAGAGTGCCAGTGTTGTGCACAGAGCAACAACAATGTTTGGACATTTGCTGAATTAAAATGTCTTCTGGCAATTTCGAAAACGTTGGATAACATCAATTTCGTGAACATTGCTTCTATTCAGAAGTTAAACTTCCATAAAGCACAAGAGAGGCAACAGAATAAGTGTGCTTTTGTGATATAATGCATGCATTTCTGATGCAGGAAATGTGTCCAGTCTTATCTCACCAAGCAGGATTTTCAGCAGATGTCACTGTTGGCTGAGATTAAAGCATTGGTGTGTCAGACAATAGGATGCAAAGAGCTCAGAGTATCTTTCTCATTCTCATGCATGGTTTCCTCTGATCTAAAAGAAGGGGGAAAAGTGCTGCAGATAAACTGTACCCCACTTGAGAGTTTTGCAGTGTTAGCATTTTTGAGGCCATGTGAAGGCGGATAACAGTTTGGTGTTGATTAAAAAAAGGCGGAAAGGAACTAAAAGAAAAATATTTAATATTTAGTGCCATAAAAGAATGTTTCCACCCTAAGAGATTTTTTTTTTCTTTTTTTATTCTCTTGTACTTAATTGTTTGAAAAGATAAACTAAGCAAATGAATTAACTATATTAAAACAATTAAAATCAATAGGACCCTTTTGATTTTAACAAAATACATTTCTACCCCTCTAACCTTTTTTTTTTTTTTATTACTTCTTCAGTTTCCCCAGCCACACATATGCTTGTATATTGTGTGACACTTAGACTCAATGAATCAATTAAGTAGAACCTGCCTGAAAACATAAGATAACCTAATATTTTTAAATATGAGGCTCAAACTCTTTTAAAGAACAGAAAAAATATTTACTGACTGTCTGGATAGAGAGTCATGTCTAAGTCTTTGAGCACCACAAATCAAAAATGGAGAAAATATGGTCAGCCTAGTAAATTTACTTGAAAGATCATCCTGCTTATTACTAAACTCATCTAAAGCACTGCAGGCCTCTGACATAAAACCAGCACAACATTTCAGAAATTGAAAATGCAGGCAAATGCATTTGTAGTAGCCCGATGGTCTAAGATGCGACTAACCCTGGTTAACAGAGACATGAATTCTGGTCCTGAAGGAGAATGTCCAACGATAAGTTTGTGATCTTAAATTTAACCCCATTTAGGCAAAGCAGAAGAAAAATGATCCAAAGCACATCTAGAAGTCCACTTCTGTGGATGGGGAACAGGCGACTTTAATTAATTAGAATTTTTGTGGCCTGACTTGAATCGGGTTATTCAAACTGAAAACCCTCCAATATAAGAGGGATGAATCAAAATTCTTCCAGTGAAGTAAAGCACTTATTTCCAGTTTGATCACAAATACTTGACAGCAGTCATTTCAAAGATCCTGCAATCAATTAAGGTTAGGTGGCACTTATTCTTTTGCAACGTGATAAGTTGGTTTGTTTCCCTTAAATTAAATCTCTGTGAAAAAAAATGTTATTTAGTTGGTTTATCTTCTCTTCTGCTAGTATTTGCTCAGTTTGAAAAAATCAAAACTAGATGACATCGTAAAGATGGTACTTTATTTGACACAGTAACCAAAAAGTAAGTAACACTAAAAAACATTCAAAATAACGGAGCATCTTAAAAAGTAAGATATTTGCAACAAGTACATTTTCACCAGACAGCAATGAATAGCCATCAAGTTGATTTCATGTATTTAATTTTAAAGTAGCTATATGTGCACAACTGTAGCAGGGAGTGTTGTGCAGAAATTGACAAAATCCAAAGTAAGTAGGGCTTCAGTAATGAAGTAAATATTGACTGAAAATGTCCTGAGACATTTTTATGCAGTCACTTTTTTCACTCAGCAGTCAGTCAAGTAGTATCAACCGCCAACAGCATTATTGAAGGAAAGAAAGCAGCAGTAAGGCTTAAAAAAAATCTTTCAAACAAAGCCTGGAAGGGTAAAAAGTTATAGAGCTGTGATTAGTTTGGGCTTGACACTGAGGGATCCTGAAGGCATTATTGACCAAAGAGAATAGATTGACTGAATTCAGATGAAAACACTTTAAACCAATTTGTTTGTTCTTATGCATTCACAGACTCACACAAATTGAAACAGGCAGCCGAGAGAGGGTGAAATGCCTCTAACCATACCGTAGGTGACACTGTTGAACCGTGCAGGGAGGTGACTGAGTACAAAGCAAAAGAAGAGAGACGGGGGAGAAGGAGGAAAAAAAAGGAAAAACGTGGGGATACTGGGGAGAAAAATTTATATGATTTTACAAAAGTCTAAGTTGTTTACTTTTTCCATCGTCACTTTGTGCCTCAGGACTGCCAGAGCTGTCACAGTATGTAAACGACTAGTCTGCCATGCTGGCACCTCAGCAATGTCAGTACCAATAGTCTTCAGTGGGGGGCAATACAAAACTGATTAGAGGAATGCTTTAGTGTTGTTCCACCTCCTTTTCACTACAGTTTCTTCCTATGAGCAGAAATTATCTTTGGAACTGATCATAAGCTAATATTTATAGCATGTTGTTTTCATACCTATTTATACATTGATATGATATTACCCAGCATGCATCCTTTGACAGGCATAATTGTAAATAATGTATGAAATATTCTTCTTACCCCCCTGCCATGCTTACTTTCCTGAGAATGAATTTGCTTCAACCTGACTACACAAGTTTAGGCAAGAGCTTAATGAAAAACATGTTTTCACAAGCATACCTCAACGTTTCTTGCTTTTTTTGATGTCAATGTCTCCATGCTTGCGTTTGAAACACAGCTTAAAAGTTTTGTTGCGAGCTAAATTTGGGAATATGTGCTCTAGTTGCAACAGTGGAAAAACAAACAAAAAAAGAGCATAAATATATGTTGAATGTGCCCTGTGAGACTGATTTAATAAAACAAACTATGAGCAGGATAAATAAGCATTTTATTTCTGCCACTTCAAAAAATTCTGGATTTCAATTCACAGTGGCCCAGGATTGTAATTCCTACTTCAGGGAGCACTTAACTGCATTTTTATGACCTGGAGCTGGAAAAAGTCAACTTTCAAGTACAAATGGCACACTCCATGGGCTTAAATCCACAAGGAAGTTGTTGGTACAAGCCAAACAAAGCCACCTCAAATGGAGTAAAACTCTCTTAATGTTAGATTTGTGCCATTCGTGTTGTCAAATAAAACTGAATTGCTGCTTTAAATGCAGCATGTTTTTTGAAGATATAAAAGTAGCTATAAAAATTTCCATTTGAAAATGTTAAGGTAGGAATCATTTTATTTCTGTGTCATAAAGCTACTGCTAGCTAAGATTTGGTGTTAGAATTCCTTCCTTACTATAGTAATACAAACCAAAACAAGGCATTTCTCATCATTTTCAATTATTCAAGCAACATGAAATGGAAAATTTAAAAAAAAATGAGTATAAATGTGTAGTATTATGTGTAATACTTTACATTTATGGAAACACAAGTTCAAATGAATGTTTTATTGTTCAAGTCCATTGGCCTATTTCTTAGAGATGGCAGTAAAATCTGCTAAAATGTGTCTCAATTTCAACCAAAGGGTTAAAACTGAGAAATATTAACCTGTCAGTTTCCAAGTCTGCCTTTATAGAAATGGCAAAACTGTTGCTGCTTGCCATAGTTACTTTGAAAGAAATCTTCTATAAAACCTCCAACACAATCTTTGGTGTAATGTACTACGTCATCTTCCATTTGTCGTTTTGCTTGTAATCCACAAATTACCTGACAAACAAATGTTCACTAGAACAACAGAAGCATGGAGGCTTTCTGAAATTAAAACCTCTTTCAACTTTTGATCTCACTTCCAGTTTATATCTGGGCCGTCTCTCCCCCACAAAGTCTGGGCCCCACTTCTTAAATCTTTCATTAAATGTGGGTCCGGGAAGGTAGCGGCTTTCCCTTCCACTCACAATTTAGGCTGGAATGAAATTTTAATGGGTGCCCTTTTATTTTCTAAAATCTGATTTGACAGAAGCACAATGTGGGCAAAAACAGAGGCGGGACTGAGCTTGTGTTTGATAAAAGGGAATGCCTGGCATGGTTTTACAGGGCACATAATAAATGCTTGCATATTGTTGATTTAATGTGACTTGCATGTTTAATTGCTATTAAGTAGCGAAAAGTGGGACTTTTAGCCTTTTATGATATTTTTCATAATTTTCAAGGTAAACTGAGTGGAAAAGTCGAATCTTGGCAGTAATTACAGTAAATATGCTAAAGCCACATAACCTTTGTTTGAATAAAAAAAAAATGTGTGCAGGGATCCATTTTGTGATTTGATGCGAGCAACTGTGGCAGTCCACGATGTAGATACAAGAAGTAGGTCATTCCCATTGACCTGGCTCACATAATCGGCGTACACTGTGTGTGTCACTTCATGATCTCGGCGTTCCAATTCTCTCTCAATCTCGCTCAGCTCGGAGGAGGCGGAAAAATATAGCAGAGCACACGGCAGAACGATAGAAGAGGGCAAAGGCATCTAATTCAGAGGGTAAACATATCTGGCTGTCAACGTTCATAATGTCATGTATCAGGACTAAAACAAACCTTGCCCAGGGAAATCCGATGGGGCAGATTTAACTGTACACAAATGCATTAGCGCGGCCTTGCAAATAAAAGCAAAGATTTTAGTGTTGGGTTGTGGAATTAAGTGTACCACTTGTCCCTAAATGTAACCTACTTCCAGAATGAAGATGCACTAAAAGAACTGTCACTAAATAATTCACGTTTCTTTTCTTAAATACCAAATAATTCAGCCCTTGATGTGCATCGTTGAGTCAACTTTACTCTTCCGTCTCTACCAACCTTTCACCCTTTTGACACCTTGTTTACATCAATCTCTCGAAGAATTCAATAGATCCCACAATTATTTACTGGATTTGTGGAGGAAATCAGAGGGGTGGGGGGGAAATAACATAATCTGCCTCCATAGCAGCAGTGGGTGGCTAATGCCAGATTAACCCTTGACCCCGCTTCATGGTTGAGAATCAGTTGGCTTTACAAGAGGTCGCGCAATTCGGACCCAAGCTGCAAAAATGTGCCATACTAATTGATTTCTACAGGAAAGGATTTATTCTAAAACTCTATGCACTTCTAGTCACGTGGAAAGACTGATGCTACATTTTTACCCCAAAGCATTTTTTATAGAAAGTTGGAAGTATTTCTTGCAGTATAGGCTAGAGGAACTTGTTTCTATACAGTCTGTGGTCTTGATTGGATATTTTGTAATATAAGTTAAATTAGGACACAGGATGAGAAAATGTATTTTGGCAAGGAACATGCCCAGAGCAAAAACTAACGAGGTTCAAACTGGAGTTTTAGATGAGGGATCAAAAGCTTTTAGCTTTAGATGTCAAACTCGGCAGAGAATTGGATGTCTCTCATCTCTTCCACCTTTTTTCCTCTCCATCTTGGCCTCCCTTTGCTTTCCCTGTGTTGTATGATTCTTCATTTCCAGGTCTTATAACGTTACTAACACTAAAAATAGCCAAATGCTACACAAACACTTGTGTTTTCAGTTCTCAGAAACCCTGCCACATTTTTATCCCTAATCCGCTTCCTGCCACACCGGCTGTGACCAATCCAGGCCTTTCATGGTCAGAAGTGGGCAGTCACACTTTAACAGGATTGGTTGGTCATAGTCTAGGATGCAGAGGCTATTAGTGATGATAATAGAGGGAGACGTTTGTGATTGTTTGTGCGTGGCAAGGTCTGTCTGGGATTTCACTTGCGTGACCCAGATTGGCCTCAGTGGTACAGCTAAAAAATTTAATGCAATGTTTGCGGGGCAGGAGATTATAGGAGACATGAAACAAGTCTGGTGTTGACGGTATGTTTGATTGGGGTGTTTGTTGCTCACTGGCATTAACAAAAAGACTCACAAGGCAATAAAGTAAACATGTTGGTTTTGGACACTTCCTAAATATTAAGCCTTTAGGAAAGAATATTAAGATTACTTCTGTAACAAAACTTTGGAAAAACATCCACTCTAAAGATCCGCTTCTTAGGTGTGAGAGTCCCACCTAAGATTGCCAAGTACTTGATTGAATCCATTTTGTCCTCCACATCCAAAAAGTCTTTCTGGATCTTATTTTCAGTCAATCGAGGTAACCACCTGTCTCCTCCGCAATCAGATGATAGTTTCCTCTATGTCCCACCAGGTGGTGCAGCCACAATTCCTTTAACTGTCAATTGTGACAGTTAAAGGTATAACTATGCTTCTAGTTATACCTGTAGGAACATTCAGGGCCTTGGATTTCATTGTATCTTGGAGTTTCTCTTGACTTGACAGATATCAAACATCCAATAAAATGACAGTCCAGGTATGTACAGTGTTCTATCTTAAGTACACAAATGCAATCGATGATTTCTTGTTGTGGTGCCTGAGACCACAACTGATTTGCAAATGTCCGCTCTTAAGGCCAATCTGGAGGTTTGACCAATTTATAGAGAAATTACACTCCTTAAACTAGAATTTTGAGTTGAATTTGAACTATTCTGGTGTGTCTTGTTCATTGTATATACCTGAACAGTTTTTAATTTAGCCAATAAACCAAAATCTGCAGTAGGGGTTCAACCATTTTCAGTAGAGCTGTATTGTGGAAATGATGGTGTCTTTTTCTGAAAATATGTATTTAGACATTTCCTTTGCCTAACTTTCTACCTGCATCACAATCCAGCTTTGGTATTTACTCTCTCCTGCTTGTATTTAACGTGAGATGAACTGCGTTTAGAAAATAGGGGAGAAACAAACAGAACAGAAACCTCACCGCACACTTTTAAGAGTTGGCTGAAGTTTCCTTCCATCACCACAATTACTCAGTAATGCTTTGATGAAGGTGATAATGTAGCACTCATTCCCAAAAAGTGATCTTGGCTGCTTTGATTAGCTAATAAAATGTTTCGAAAGAACTGTGTTGCATGAGTATGCATGAGCAGATTGCTGGAGGGGGATGAGGCCAGCGCATGTGGCTCGTGCCACGCAACATACATTTGATGTAAACTATTCAGGGTGAATGAGAGTGAAGCAGTAATCTCTGCTACTAAGTGAAATTCGTGTGGCATTACATCAAGTAAAGTTTGTTTCCTCCAGGATCTGATAAATCTTGGTGGGGTATGTTTCTGATCTCTGCTAGAGTAGATTTTTAGAAGAATGCCAAGAACAGTGTATTCTACCTACTTTGAAGAACTTAACTGTTAGAGATAATGTTCCTTATGAGGAAAAAGTGGAAGTGTCAATTGTAGCCAGAAATTGTATGAAGTGAAACAAGATTAAAACCTCAAACATAGTAGTCTTTGAGACTATATTTCTTACATTAATGCAACTTAAGATGCAAATGACTCTAAAGTTGGGTACCTGACTGGTCTTAATGAATATAGACTTATTTTGGTAATCTCTGAACACAACACTGTTTGGGTCCCAACTGCACTTTGAAAATAGTTAGTTGAAACAGAGGTATTTTAATCTTGCAATTTTAGCTTGTTTGTCAAAAACTGTTAAGGCTAATGTTGTCTACTAGAGAGTAAAGGCAATTTGGCTTATGAAAAACATGTTGGCAAAAATTCTGAAAAGTAGAGTAAAAATGTCACAAATTACAAACTGTTCTTAAAAAATGGATGCTACCTTGAGTTTCAGTAGCGAGTAGCACTGTATGGCAATATTGTTTTTCTTCTTTCTTCCATATGAGCAACTTGTATATCACTGATTAAAGGTTCTTTATTTGTTTGGTACTATTAAGGCTGCCACATAAACAAAGTGGTGAAGACTTCATCGTGATTTAGTATATCCTGTTTTTATCTGCTAGCTTGAGGAACAGTCAATATAGAAAAGAAATTCTCTAATGCGACACCTGCATAGCGATCAATGGCAGCAAACTACAACCAGTCTGTGTTGAAAAATATATATCAATTTATTTTTATTTCTTTTCTATATTGGAAGAACAAAACTAGTCAACCATAATGTAAATTCTCACCCACAAAACCAACACAACGACAAACTTGATGTGTTAAACATCAATTGCATTATCTCACTGTATCTGCAGAGTTTATCTTATCACCTATATTTCAGACTTTTCAAGCAGCATAAATCACTCGCACTTCCAATTTATTATATTTTTGGAAATGTTGTTGCCACAACCTCATAATTAACACCAACTGTGTGTTAATATGTATGTTCAACCAGGACAGGAAAGAAAAAGAGATGGAATTCTTTGCTTGATTTCTTTAGTGCCCCTTAGCTTAGCTACCCGGTATTGCTCCATAGACTTTCACATAAAAGTATATTCCAGGTGAGTGACCTCTGTCAATACAACAGGGAATAACTACTTTGTATTTTATATCATACATGTTTTATACACATATTGTGGGAATTGAGCTTAAAGCTAATGTTAGAATTTTTGAAATCTGGGTTTGTCAATGCCATGCTACTCAGTCTCTCACCTCTGAGTAGAGCCAGGTTAAATTTATACATTTTCACATTCCCTCTCTCACCTATTGATTTTACTGCACTACAGCATCATCCCCACTTGTCAAAAACATACAGTGTGAGTTGAATGGAGTAGTATAAAGGTTTGTCTTGAACAAACTAACGAAAGTCTGAGTTGGGTTTACGAGCATCAGAGCAGCCCAGGTGAGTACAAACAGCTTCTTTTGGCCAAGGATTTGGATTTTTTTTTGCCGCACATCAGGTTTTTTGCAGGCTTGCTGTTGTTGGCGTGTCTCTTCTTAGAACGTTTAGTGATTCATAGCCTGAACCAACCAGTTCTTTACTACCAGTTGCAAGAAGAGAGAGATGCTTTTTAAAAGCAGCTGTTTGTGTTAATTGAAACAATTTGGTCGTAATTTTGTTCATGTTTATACTTTGAAGTTTATTTTGTTTGCTTCTGCAAATGTCTATAAACTTATTGTTCAGGGAACAGCATCTTGTCTTTCTCTCACTGAATTGTTTACTACCTTTTGTACATAGTGAAATGTGGAGCACTTTAAATTTTAAGGACCCAATTAGGCCTAAAACAACACTTACTCTTGGTCTTCAAATCAAAAGGTTTCCATAATTTTATAGTGATTATTCTCATTGATCTTTGAAACATTGCCTGCTGGTAATACCACCATCACTTTGTTGCATTTCGAGGAGAATACACAACATCAAGTAAATAGCACTCAGCCTTGCCTTTCCTTCAATTTAACTCTGCAGAATACATCATTTGATCACCACATAAGCCCCATAAAGCTGTCACAGCTTTATTTGGGCATGTAAGAAAAATTTCTTAGCACTTAGATGATGCTTATGCCACACATTTGCACCACTGTGTCGGCATTTGCTGATGCAAACGGTTTCTTCACCAGATCTAGTTTGTCATTAGACGTTTTTTTTTTTTATTTTTAGAAATTCACTTTTTTTTTTTTTTATTATTATTATTCCCACTGTTGAATTTCTTGATCTCCAATTCAATAGCACATCTTCCGTTATATAAATCATCCTCCCACCCTATAAAGATGTTTAAAAAGCCTTACAGACCCTCTTTTATTGCAATGGCATAAAAAGAAAAAAAGTTGCAATCTCTAAATATAAACTGAGTTGTGTGTGAATGAATTAACTAAATATTCATGTATTTTCAACATCTATTGGCACTCTTAGAAAATTTCTTAAAAAACATTTTAAGTGCTTTTTTTCTGCTTTTACTTGCCAAGTAAATTATACTGTAAGTTGTTTCAATGGTGTATGACTGTGTGATACAGAAGTCCATTTCTCTTGGCCTTTATTCAAAATGGAAAAACAAAAGGCCACCCTGGTTAGGCAGCCATTTGTTGTAACACATATTATGCAGTATTGCATACACTGCTCTGCAACTCACTGTGGAGAGTTCTTTAACTTTAGAATAAAAAGCAGAAGGACCTACTTATTCCCACCACAGGACTGCTGAATAAACCAGTTGCACCCATTGTCACACTTCTGGAAGTTACCATGACAACATTAGTCATTTTGCTTGGTTGGTGATTAAAAAACCCCACTGGAGTGGATAAAATGAAGTGAATTGGAGAGGAATGAGACTAAAACAATTGTACTTGAGCATGTTCACCCCATTTCAAGGATGTTTAGATAGCAATTAACAGTTCTGCGTCCCTCCAGCGTGAACTAGGCGTTCGACTTTGAAGATCAAAATTAGCATCTAGAGTGATAAGCATTCTATTAGTTATACCTCCCTGTTTATCACGTTAGCCACACATTGGTGAGATAAAGAGATATTTTTGGTAGAAGTGCTATCAGCAATAGGCTGTTTTTTCCTCATTATCAAAGCAATAATTATCAGAGTTACAGCCTTGATTCTAAATAAGATAGAATAACGTAGCCTTTAGATAAGTTTACATAAACTGCATGAAGAGTCCCGTAAGGAATAGAAGCAAGTTTAAAAGGCTGTGTTAGAGATAATTGTCTGCAAAGTTCCCACGGTCCATATCCAGGTGGGGCAGGGAGGGGGAAGAGACGGATCTGAGTGCCGCTCTGCTTCTTTCTGAAGGCCGCCCAGGCTGACAATGTCTCACTGAGACATGTTGGTGGAAACAGGAAAAGAAACAGGAACACTACTGTCGTTGCTATATTGGTCGACGTTCTGACAGCTTCAAACCAAACATCCCACAAAGCTTTTTTGTTTTTTTTCTTGGATTTAGTCTTTGTTCATTGAGACATTCTCAAAAGCAACGATTTCCTCTGTCTCTCTGATCCGTTGCAGGTGAGACTGATGAGTGGTAGCACTGAGCTTGTGTTGCCCGGCTGTGACACACTCAACACAGAAGACACGCGTGCAGCGAGGCGTACCAAACACGCCTCAGCACAGAGCGTCCGAGTTTCTTTGAGGCTAATATAATGCACAATCAAGTGGGCTGTACTCTACATAAATGTAGTATGAAAAATCATGCTCATACATAATTACATATTCGCATGAACAGATGCGCTCAGTCTAAAGTTGCATTTATATTAGGTCAAAAATTTCAAAGACTTGCCAGATAAAAAAAAAACAAAACAACCTAATTTGCAAAACCAGAGTTTAAGCACAAACAATATACGTAACCCTTCCTTCTGCAAATGTGTGTTCTGAGTTTTGAGAGACCACACAGATGAAAGTGGGTCACAAAACCCAGAATCAAACTCCACCCCAAAATCAAAAGTATCACAAGAAATTGGATAATCGGGGTTGAATTAAGTTGTCAAGACGCCGACAGACTGCAGAGTCGTATAGAGTCGAGATAAATGACTCACACCTCCTGTGATGAATGCAGACTTTGTGTTGTACATATGTTCAACAACTGTTACTGTAGAAGTTTCTCCTGGTCTACGGAGCTGAATGGTTAAGTTCTAAAGCCAGCACTCTGTTATTATCATTCTTGTAAACCTGCCACTTCTCCTGAGTTCCACTGAGAATACAGTCAGGAGGGTTATGGCATGCGGGAAACCCCCCAGGGACTCCCAAACTTCAGCAAAAGATCACAAAACCCACACAACCCCTTCTGCTCTTACCTTCCACATGATTAAAATCCCATCATCCAAAAACAAAGTGAAAAAGACGGGAAGATGGAGAGCAGTAGAGGGAGACTGGCAGCTCTCTTTTGCTCTATCTCACGCTCTCTCTCTCTTCTCTGTGGGA
Source organism: Brachyrhaphis roseni (assembly GCA_903066815.1). Lineage (NCBI taxonomy): Eukaryota > Metazoa > Chordata > Actinopteri > Cyprinodontiformes > Poeciliidae > Brachyrhaphis > Brachyrhaphis roseni. Next base: position 14,272 of record CAEFZY010020120.1, on the reverse strand, counting down.
TGCAGGAAGGTTGACGGTGGCGGCTAAAACAGCAGCGAGGAGCAATCCCAGGAGGCAGCGAGGATGTGAGTACGTCTCCGTGGCTGTGTCATCACCTCTCATGACATGTTTCCTCCTCTGCCTGTGTAAGCTTTTCCATCCAGACCCAGCAGAAAGAGAGAGAGACGGGACAAACTAGTGCACCGCCCCCTCACTGTTCCCCCTCCTCTCTCCCCCCTTCAGTCTGTTCATTCCTTGCTCCCTGTTTCACTGTATTCAAATGTGCCAGTGAGCTGCCCTGCCTTTAAGTAGGCCAATCACTTGCCACAAAGAGGTGGACTCTGATCTGTCCATGTGCTTGCGACATAATGTGCCTGCCTGCTGATTTTATTTCATTTTTCCAATATGTCTGATTGTATGGAAACTCGTGTGGATATGCGGATGTAGCACATTTAGGCACTCTTGAAAGCCAGGTACAGACCAATGACATTTGTCTGACTTTGGACGGAAAGTCAGTGGATAAATATGACACTCTAAATTAAGAACAAACTAGATTCTAGAGAGATGCTAACTTTTGCAGCCTTTAAAATGTTTACTCCTTAGCTGTCAAATTAAAACATGACACCCTCAGGCCTCTAATTGTGAACTGGATAATATTAGAGAAATACAAACTCAGTCTTTATTTTTAAATCAGGAGGATTATATTGATTGCATATAGCTTTCTGTCTTCTTAAACCAAGCCATTTTAGTGTCATCACATTGTCCATAGTACAAATCTTGGTCACTAAAACGTATATCAGTCATGGGCATAAAAAGTCCATCTGTTGGGTAAAGAGATTGTTGAACAGATTTTAAATACATACTCAGTATCTATGTGCCCCTTATGTCTTAGCAGTGTTAAATTTGTAAATTTGTTTTTCTTGTCTTTTTCCCTTGCACAGCACTTAACTTATCTTGTGTATGGACTGTGCTATGCAGAAGACCTTGGTGTATTTCATGTCACCTGCCACGATAAACAGGCTGGTTTTTGTTTATGTAAGGCAACAAATTTTATTGCTCAGAATTGATAAACAGAAAGATTTAAGCACAGCCACTTCCTTTGATAGTGCATCTATGAAAAAAGAACTGACTGCTTGGATTGCTGTAAAAGATGTATCGTGAGCAGAATCTCGCTCTCTGTGTGGAAAGTTGCATAAAATGTGAATCCAACAGCTAAGTAAAAAGAAGTAAGACAAACTTATGTAAAAATGCTAATCTAAGGCTTAATTAACTTGCCAACTTTTTTTCTTTCTTTCTACACTGTTTATTCTGTTAAGCAGTGGCTGAAAATATTTAAACTGGAAAGCTGTAAATTTATTTTTATCACGACGTCCTCATTCATAAATATTGCAGTTTAAGTTTCAGACTTCCAAACACACTGTGGCCAATTAAAATTATAGTTACAACAAAGCTTAAACTATCTGATAGTGTGGCATTTGTATTGCAGTAAGTCTGTTCATTAGCAGTCAAATGGCCACACAGACTGAGTGTATGGTTTATATACAAATCAAAGAGTAATTTAACATTTGAACAGCTTTTTCTTTTCTTTTCTCTGTTTTTGATTGCAGCTCAAGATAGTTATGTTATTTACAGGTTGGTTCTTTTGTTTGAAAGAACAAAAGTGACCAAATTGGGTTTCCAGTGCACAGCTTAATCAATATCATACCTGCTTTCAGGACCTAACAATCTAGAAACCTACAAATCTCAGTGTTTAGGTCAAGCAGGATGAAATGCCGCTTGGGACCTGAACTGAATTAAAAACTAAAGTTCTGGCATCATTCGAGTAATGTTCTGACACCACTGTTACTCTGATGTATACAATCATCCACAGGCCACACATCCATTGGGAAAATTATTTAAACAATATATTTTTTATCAAGAAAACATCTGTATACTGATAACTTAATAGGCTTCAAGATGGGACTGACACAGATGCTGTGTTCTGTTTGGTAGAGCTTCCTGCTTTCGGTCGGCCCGATGCTTAACTCTTTCATCTTTGTTAAACAATGCAAAGACAAATTGTGACTTGTGTGTATTAATATTTATAGGTTTGTTTGAATTTGAAATGTGATAATATATCCTCATGTTCACAGCAGTCCCATTAAACTCAGATTACAACCAGCTGCAACGAGGTTTATGTTTGGGAGACTTGAAGCGAGATCAATTTATGATTTTATGGATCAAGATGGATGGTATTTTGGGGTTTTTTGTTTTGTTTTGTTTTATCTTGACCAAATTAATAAACTGAGAGCTGACATGACTTAAGCTGCTGAAGTGAAAACAAATTGAGAAATAAAAAGGCACACAGGTTTGTCAAATAAAGCTGTCTTCAGATTCGAGATGAATAGAAGCCATAAAAGGAGTCACTCCCTCATCAGTAAAACAAATCTCCCACTAGAGTTTTTCCCATTGTTTCCCTGACGTCACTGTGGCTCTCCCTCCACCTTAAAACCTCAGCTGTTTTGGCTGCTACTCATGAATCTTCCTCACATTTTTTTTTCTTTTTCTATGGCCTGCAAGAAAAGCTGCTTAAAATAATCTCCAAGATGCAAGTCGGCAAGCTGTACACTATGACTGCAGTGTTTGGTTGAATATCCCCGACATTAATCAGCTATATGATTGGACGTCACAGCTCTCTTCATCCTGGCCATTGCACATCACAACAAGCAAAATGAATAAAAACAATCTGCTTAAATCTTTTATTTTGAGGTTTGCAGCTCAATGATATAAAAGCATTTAAGCCGGGAGCACATCGGTTGCTGAATAATGAATAATCCCTGGCATTTGGCCTTGTGAAAAATGAATCCTGTGGATAGAAGTGTGGAACATGGTTTTACTTAGCAAAGGTTTGTGGGTCTATTCTGCTCTGTGTTCAGTACAGTAACTTCTTTGTATCAGAAATGTTCTGCTGGGATAAAATTGAGTTAAACATATAAGCTTGAATGTGGTAGTTATCAGACAGAAAGCTAATATAAACCTAAAACCACTAAAAAGACACAAAGATTCTTTGTGCATTTAAGTTAACCCGTGCTTTTGATCTTAACTAATTCCTTATTACTCAGACATTCATCATTGTACATAGTAAGTATTCTGGGTGGGTGTGTGTGGGGGTGTGGGTGTGTGTGTGTGTGTGTCTCTTGTGGTTGGAGTGGAATCAGTTGAGGTGAGGCGTTTGCCAAAGAATGCTCTTTTGGAAAGGGACACAAGCAGTTTCCATCTCGGGTCAGTTCTCTGAAAGAGCAATACTCGCTCTCTGACTCTCCAAACCAACCATACAATTCATCAGTAAGACAAAATAAACTACCCATAGGTTTACAAACAATGCTATCTAAAAATAGGATGCGCCACGTCACAAAGCACCCTTAGCTCATTGTAAATAAATATGCTTTGAAACAAAACTTTGCTATCCTTTTTGTAGCTACAATAATTTGGAAAACCAGGGGAGTTGGCTAAGCATTAGCTGTAGTTAGCAATATTAAGTAAATAGAACACCCTGAGTCTCCAGGACCTCCGGGACAAATAGAACAGTTTTTGACCGCAAATCTGGAAAACCTGCAGTTTTCCAGATTTGACTCTTATTTTCTTTTTCTTTTTTTCCTGTTGCTTTGCCAACTATACTACAGCACTGCATTGCCTCTACATGATGTTTCTGAACTGACCAGTTAGCTGTATTTGGTGTTTTTTTTAGCTGTGAGAGGAGGCAAGAGTATCTGGAAAAAGTTAATGCATGCATGCTGAAAAACAGGCAACCTCCACACAGGGAAACCCCCAGACTGGGACTGTCTTTATGAACGACAATAACGCTACCAACTTCACTACCATCCAACTCTTGATTTTGAACAATTTGTGAAGTTTCCCTTAAACTGTAGGGGGGGTTCTGCACCACCTGGATTAGTTTATTAGCATGTAAAATATGTTGGGGTTTTCTTCAGCACTGAGAGCTTTATGCGACCCTGTTCAGTGATGTAATCTGGCTACTTTCTTGATGACTCACAGAAGACATTCCAGTTAACCTTCAGAGACATAAGCTTCATGTTCTATTTTTTTTTTTCTTTTGGGGCAGGGGTGTTATTTCATGGTGTGGTCTTGTTCCAGTGTAACAAGGGGCTTTTGCATTATGTTTGTAATTTCCTCTTAGACTTTGAGATCATGTTGGATGAATTTCCTTCACTCCTTATGCATTTATTCGATTGGATTGATACTTGGCCTGCTTCCCATGTCTTTTTTTAAAAGTTCCACTTGTTCTCCAATGCAGGTTGGATTCATTTCAGGCAGTGCTACTGACTGACTTCAATACAGTGAGGAAATTTGTTTTGTTAGATTAGAGTCTTGTGCTTTAAAGGTCGCAGACTGATTCCATTTTGTCACTGCTACATCTCATAGATTGAGGTGCAGGTCTAGCTTTGTCCGGTGTTCTATAATTTTTCTCTTTGGAAGGTTTCCAAAAGCTTTCTTTATAATTAAAGGACAATGACACAAGGACTCTACATTCATCTAAGGAACACTCTAGATAACCGAATGCTAGGTTTCTTTGTCCTACCTCTTTAGAAAACTGACGTTTTTTGTTGCTTACTTTGTGGGGACATTTAATCTTCATTTATCGATTCTTAAGACAGAACAAATCAGCCAATCACATGGTGGGAGATTCCTATGCTCTTTGTCATTTCCCAAATCTAAAAGAGTCAAAAGAGCCTTTTGTTATTCGACGGTGTACAATTCAGACGCCAAGGCATCAAATTTGCACATTGTTCCTTCTTTTTCAGTTTTGAATAAAGAAATTATTACTGTATTTAATTAATCTTGGATAGCCAAGTTAAAATTAAGATAGTTTTTTTTTTTTTCTGAAGTCTTATGTGGGGGAAAAAAAATAAATCTGTTAAAAAGTCCTGTACCACACTATAGATCTACAGAGTGGTCTATAAGGAAACAATATCCACTCTGAAGTCATTGTGTGAATTTTCTCACTTTGATCAAGAGTTGGTTCTGCTGCCATCTGCCCCCAAAGTCATGTGTCCAGTTGTTTCAGGATCAGTATGCATTTTGTATGGTACTTTGAAAAGTTATTCAGGATGGTTTTGATTTGACTTATGAATTAAATAATGAACATACATGTAAACACCTATTTAAATGTTCAAAAGATGAAAAAAGTGCTTTACAACATAAACAAAACAGAATTGAACAAAAACATTTGAGTCTTTCATAAATTCAGCCCTGTTGCTCATTTATTTTAAGCTAACTGCATTAGTAAAAAGCATTGTGGTCTTGCACTTGCCTTTTATTGTAAACCTACCCCTAACCCCGGTACACACACACCCACACACACATTTTTCAATTTAGGAAAGGCAATACGCTCAGAGTTTAAAAGCAACCTTATTTTTAATGATCAGGAATGAGTGGAATGCTGCGGAACGCCTCTCCTCTCGCAGGGTGAGACCATCACAGAGATACAGGACGACAGGGTTACGACTTAAAACGTTTCCTGGGGCCATGTGCACAGTGGGTAGTTTGGGATTTGAAGGATTCGCCTTGCACATATGTGCAGATACACTCACAGGACTTTAATGCCTTGAACGGCTCTTCGCCAGCCTCCCAGGTTGAGTAAATGCAAATGGACAGATACTGGAGGCCATTGTATGCACCAAATATGTTGACTCCATCTGCATGTGGCATTTTTACAACTAAGAGATGCAACACTTTGTTGGCTGAAACTGGGGTAAATATTTTCATACAGTCATGCAAACTGAAATATTCTCTATCAGTGTCTGTCTAGAGGACCCCTGATGGTCTTTTTTTCAAGCTGACCTCTAGTTTTCTTGAGCATGGGGTTACATTCATGACAGGAAGGGTCTGGTTTTAATAAGCACCAGGAAGACCTACAGCTGGTCCAGGAGGGGGGGGTGAAGGGGAAGTAGTTATATTCTTTGTTTTAGAGCAATTTTTCTAGAGTAAACTCTTCATCCCAGGATAATTAAATACCCTAAAAAGGTTTAAAGAAGGCAGCAGATGGAGACAGATTAAGAAAAATAGAGGGAGGGTCACAGGAGAAAAAAATCTTAGGTATCATTAGGAGAATCTCTTAAAATTTGCAAGAAGTCGATTACTTTGTTTCTGTGTCTTACTGTTTGAATAACTAGAGCTGAAACTTAGTTGTATGAACTGATTGTAGAGAGAACGGGGAAAGCAAAGCTTGAGGTGCATCAAAAAAAGAGGCAAACAGTCATAGGAGATGATTGTGACTCACTAACTCAAACTGAGGTCAGACAATCTATGGAAATATTTTGATTTGCTCATGCCTCTGTGTCCCTAATAAGGAGCATGAGGCAACTGAGGTCATAGTGAATCATAATGTTCTTTGAGTAAACAGTAGCTGTGGTTCTATTTAACCAATTACTACTTTTTCTTCTAAGAGAGAGAGGATTACCATCATATTTTGCAATCATAACTAAAAAGAATAAAGATCTGGAGTGTAGCTGAACCTGAAAGGAAATTCTGTTTTACATCGGGCAACCATCTAAACCTACTGCCTTAATCTGAGAGCCTGAGGTCTTTCTGGAGCTCTGATTCTCTGTAACAACACACTAACCAGTGAACATGTCCTTTTACGGTAAGACAAGCTCATTTTTTAAGCCTAAAGGCACAAATATGTATGTGCAGGCAAGACAACGGGCTGTTTATAAGAAACAAATGGGCGCATTTGCATGTATACATGTCAGGCAGCATTATTATTAGCCGCTAGCATGCCCAACATATCCGCAGACTGTCTAGAGAAAAGTCACATCATCACTTCTTATCCTCCGCCCAAAGCAGCTCCGCGCTGCATCAGAAGACAACTGCATAAACCTTCAAAAATATCCTTTAATTGTAGAAATCACTCACCATATTTCAATTAGCGAAGGTTTTATATAAGAAAGGCAGTTAAATGTAACTACTGTTTTATTTATGTTACAGGAAATCCGTCTAATGTTTGCATCATGTATTTCATTTTTACTTACTGACATCTTGTACTGCCATGATGTTTGACTTCCATGGTTCAGTTTGTTAAACTATACAAGGAGACTCCATTGACTCCAATTTACTGAACAAATTATCGGTGACATGATTTACGAATACAGTCCTTCACAATCTTCAAACCTAGAATGTTTGAACGTGGTATTTAGTTTTATTCCATGCATAAAAACACAAATGACAACATTTGGATAGTTTCCAGCCTCTAAACCCTCCAAACATGTTCTGAAATGTTAGCGTTATAATGACCAACAGTTTTCCACACTGATTTTGTTTTTAATAAACTTTTCGCTTGATGTGAAATATAGTTAATGTGATGTACTGCAGCGAAGCTTAGACAGATTAGATTTGTCTGTCACTGACTGGAACCCTTAATCACATTATCTAAAATCTAAATCTTAATCAGATTTCAACTAACTTAGACATCTCATCAGTTACCTTCTATTGAGTTTAAAGATCTACCAATTGTTAGGCTTTCAGTGCATATTGCCAGCATTATGTACTCTAGAACCGATGTCCAGAAATCTGTGATATGGTGGGATGACTTAATGTTTCTGAAAACCACATATGTCTGGTTCATATCAGAAACTACTTAGTGAATAAAAAGCTGCTCTGAGAGGCAAACTTTAAGCTGATATGCTATTTCAAGCACCGCAGCATAAATTTATTATATTAAAATTCTCATCCACTGAAAAGTAACACCTGGCTGCCATTTTGGATAGGGCAAAATAGGGTGTAATGATGCATAAAACTGCTGTTTTCCTTTTTAGGTAAGATTAAAAGCCGGTTGAGTTTTAGAAACATGCTTGGAAGTTCAAGGAAAGTTGTTGCATCATCTTATCTGAAACGTGGTCACCTGCAAGAAAATCACCCACAATCCTAGTGGCATCAGAACAAAACAAAAAGACTTTTCTTTGTAAAATTGTCTTTTTTGGGGTGATTTTAGTAAATCACTGTCCAGTTTCTGAGAAGTTTGAAAAAACATATAAGTGATTGTAAAATGAAGTTTTTCTAAAATGTAGTTTTCAACAATTATTTTTTTTTAAAGACATGCCCATTAAAACATATCCAGATGATAAACAAGCATGTGCTTCAGAAAATATATGCAGGAATTGTGTCCAGAATGGTCGTATATGGGTAGAAAACTGGTATAATAGATGTCCAAGCTATTTTAAAACAAACTTCCTTCACTTTACTTAAGATTTAGCCATAGAAATCTTCACTTCATGATCTGAAATTCCAAGTAGGAGACTTTGCACTCACTACATCTTCTTTGAATAGCCATTTTTTTTTGTGCTCTGATGTCCTGGTTCACTGTTCTAAACGTCACTCTAAAACAACTTGCAGCAATTTCCATGTCTGCCTTTTGGTAACCTTTTCTCTTTTTATGTTTCTCTATTTTGGGTATGGAAATGAATGTAGCTATCATGAGCTACATGCCTGAACACATCAGAAAAGGAAAAAGTTGTAAAAGTGATGATTTATGCCCTTTTAAATGACATTTCTATAATGGTGACCTTTCCAGAAGACAGTCCCCATTCGCCTGCAAATGATACAGTTAACTGAAAATGAACCCATTCGAGCTGACATGCAGATTCCCACACAGAACTAAATGTACATCCTAATTTAGGCAAACATATTTGACGATTTAAAGCCGGTATATTTATTTATAAAGCCAAATATTTTTACAGTCATGCATCCTTAAGATTAGCTTTCCCGCTGTGGAAAAAATTGACTTTTTCCCAGGTGTGCTGAATGACGGCATGGAGTATGAATAAGTTATAATCGAAAGTCAAGCTCCCGGGCCCCAATGGCTGTCGCCCCTGCTGTGTAGAGTGTGAATATGTGTGTGGTGGTTCATCTAATGCCATGATTAATGTCCTTTGGGCTTCCTGTCGCAGAGAGAATTTTCTGATTTATAGGCGTGCCACTGCCTGTGACCGCGAGGACATGCACACAAACTCGCACACATGCTTACTCCTATTTTGGTAACATCTCCTTTGACAAAATCTGCATTTGGGGAAGGAAAGAAAGTGGGAATTGCAAATGAACATAAAATGCACTAGAAGTGATTGGCAGGAGTTAAGCACCGGAACTTTAATCAAAGGACATGCATTTTGTATGAGGGTTTGCAGGTGCCTTTACATAGTTTGGAAGCTGGTGATTAATAATTAATTGCATAAGTGATGGACTCAGTTGGATCATTATTGGCATGAAATATTAATCAAATCTGTCTGGCTGAGGTCTGATGTGTATGAAACTGAAATTATTGTCTGGTGATCAACCTGTTCAAGGCATACAAAACTGTTAGGACCAAGAGAAAAATGCTGATTTTGCCTATAAGAGTCCCAGTGGCTGATGACTTTTTCTTTCTCACATCATTTCTAAAATATGAAACCAGACATCAGATTAAAGCACTTTTTTATCACTTAATCTCATAATTACAGTGGAAAACGGTTTCTACCAATTTTGAAACAAATGAAAATGAAATGAAATTGTCTTATCACTTTCACAGCATAGCTGTTTCATGCATTTTTTTTTCATTTGAACTTGGAGGTGCAATCTCAATAAAACAAGTTCATATTTAAAGCTTTACAGAAGAATCACATAACTTGGAACTATTTAAAGATATATATTTATTTGTTTTATTTTTTTTAATTAAGCAACCTTTTGCTGTCCTGCTGTTGAGGAACCTTAGTTTGGACACACAACTTGACCATGTGCAACTTTTTGTTTTATTGCAGATTTATGAGGCAAAATGAAGTTATGACAAGACCTTCGGTTCTTCAGGGACATTTTGAAGTGATGTGGAGAAAATCAGAGTAAGGTAGGTTGTTAAATCTTTAGACGTTTTTTTTTTCTTTTCTTTTCGGGGTTTGTTGTTGGGTAGTGTGGCCATGACGTGCGATCTTAGGAAAACAAGTTTTCCGGCAGCTAAATGTTTTCAAAGAAAGCTTAATTGAAGAGGAAAAGATGTTGTACGCTGTATAGACAAAACTCCGAGACGGTTCTCATGCAGTATTTAGATAGTGATGCCAACAGGCAGTTATGCTGTCAAACTGAGGAGCATCTCAGGAAACACAGCTTCTTAAAGTCACTGACATTTGCTTAAAACATGCTGGTACGCTCTACGTGTCTTGCTTTCCGATCCATCTTGAACTGTCCCCTCAGGCAAAGCCAACACCTTGTTTCTATTCTCCTATCATCGGTGCAGATAAATACCACTAGGAACAAACATAAAGACCCAGTTTTCCAACTCTGATATAAACAGACTCCAGATTTTCAATCTATAAAAAATCCTCACAGCACTTCCCACGAAAACAAGGGAATCTAAATCTGTGCAAAACACAAAATATAAATAGTTGTTCATCCATAAGAAGTAGTACAGAAATCCATAGCAACAGTATGCGAATACAGGACTGCAGTCTAGCAACAACGGGGAATCACTTTCCCATAACTGCTTACTTAGTTAGTCCAACCAGAACACATTGACCCAATCCAGCTTGCAGGACATCTATTGAATCTTTGCCCCAGCTAATCAAAAAGCCAATTAAAGCTGTCAGTACAGTGTGCACTAAGAGGAAATGATAACTGGCACACTGAGCTGCACAGAATTTGTTCAGGCCACAGTGTGTCAGCAGTTGCTGATACTGTGTCATGATACCAAGGATACATGATACCAATGATATCATGTATCATTGGTATCATGATACGTCATTGTATACAATGATGTATACAATGATGTATCATTGGTATAATACATCATTGTATCATACCAATAATACTTTCTTGGTATTATTGGATACCAAGACAGTATCCAATGATACTGTCTTTCCAATGATACTGGAAGGACAGTATCATTCTTTAAATGTGAAACTTGTGGAAAAATCTTTTTTTATTTTACTCAACTATGTAAAGGGTGTTTTTTCAACCCCTTTACATACATGTATTGCATGTTAGACCATCTTCTGTTGTCCTCAAGAAGCACAAGTTCTATAATTGATTGTTTCACTGCAAGTTTGGAAAACATCCAACTTTCACAATGTTTGGATTGTGGTGTGCAGTGATGCTAATGCAAGCTAACAAAAGTCACTATTTTAACTACAATGATCAAATTCTTTTTAAAATATTCAATACAGGTTGTCTGGCACTAACAGTTCTACATTCAAAGGTTTTTTGCATCCTGTTACTCAGTTTAAACATTTGCAAGTCATCTTCACCACATCAAAAACCCTAACGGCATTCTGCTGTCGTGATCGGCTGATTTGGCTAATTGTGTTAACAAGCAATTAAACGGACGCGCATCAATTGTTGGGTGAGTACATTTGCATTTTCGCCTCCATTGTCTTTCAGTGTCGGTCTCAGCTGCAAGCTCCCATGGATGTATCTCCACTTGTAGAAATATTCTAACACTTTAAACTCTCGTTAGACCCTTCTAATGTTCTGTAGTGGCTTGCACAAAAGGACAATATGTTGAGAGAAGCAGATTCCCAGCACAGCTGAAGAACAGCTTTGCAAAAGCTGTGTGGTTGGAAAAGATGGAACTGAACAGAGCACTTGACTAGTTCACAGCTCATCTTATCACTGAGTGTCTTTGGCTCTCTAAGGCTTTGTCATGGCGCAGATTAACATTCAAGTCCCATGTTTGGTCACCCGAAGAGCAAACCAGTCCATTCATATTTTCCAGCGCCCCCCGGGTGGATGAAAAAAGACCACTGCAAATACTTTGCCACAAATTCTATTTGTGCTGCCACCCACTTCTCTCCAAATTCGGCCCGACGCCTTCTTTTCTCTATTCAAACTCGCTTTCGGTATAAGGGAAGGAAGTGGCTTGAAGCCAGTATTCTGCTGCTGGGGAGCTGAAACATGAATGCCAAGATGGATGGGATTTTATAGCTGGAATGTTGGGGAGTGGGTTGGCTGGGCATGAAAAAGATTTGACACACTGGCACTCAGTGATGCCAAGGCCCCAGTGCTTGACACCCTGCTGAGCAGCAAATATAGCTGAGAGGGTGTTATAACTGGAAGTAATTTCAGCATAAAGACAAATATTAAGCTTTTAAAAACATCAAACATGCAATAAAAATATCTGGATTGGATTTCCAATTGCATTTTAGCTGAAAATGATTTCTCATTTGTACAAAACGTGGTGGAGAGTTAAAGAGATTTACGCACTCTACTCAATTTTCCTCCGACACCATCCACTTAGAAGTTAATATATACTGCTGGTTTGTCACACTGCTTGTTTTTAGCTTGGCACCCATAGCTCCAGGTATTCCCACTGTCACCTCCTGCTTCTTTCAACCAACACTTTCCCTCCCACACGTGTCAGAGCTGATAAGAGAGTGAGGTTCATAGTATAGAAAATATGAACTTGGAATGCTATAAGCAACAATTTCTGGGACTGTGATGGCTGCCTGGAGCTGTTGATACAGTACAACTGTGTGATGTACAACCAGCCTAAGGAATGAGCATCCTAGGCCATTGAATAGGTGCCTAAAATCATTGGAGGTTCCATTTATGTTAGGTTTACTTTTTTTTTTGTTGCTTTTTTATGCTTTTTATATGAGTTATGTATTAGCAGTAAATTTACACATCAAAACTTGTGATTCTTGATGCGGAAAAGCTTATATGTAAATTAGTATTGGAAAACTGTAATGTATTTTTGTCTGGGTAGAATATTTTGTTGTGGAATAGATAAACATTCTATAATCTCCTCATATGCTGAAGTAAAGATAAATTGATTTGGTACATCAGCAGGTGAAGCTAATATAGTCAATCCAGCAGATGCCCATTATCAGTGTGTGAAAGTGTGTGTGAATGGGTGACATTTTCAAGCCTTTATTCCTCCCAAATTATTACCATCGGACTTAAAAAAGTGTGTCAAATTGTGCTTTCAAAACTCTAGTCTCTAAAACACAGCCCAACTTTGTATCAGCTAAAGAATTTTCAAAAATTCAATTTTGTGGTTGAATCAAAGAAGCGTGATAAAAATCTCATTTAGAATAAATAAAACATAGACTGTCAAGTTGAAAAATGAGTGAAGAAAACGTGCTGTTAACCAACAGCATAAATGCATTTAATTAATCTTGCTGCACAGATCTGCTCTGCTACTCACAGAGAAATGCAATACTTTCTGCACCACCAACTAAATGCATTCCAGTTCATTATTCAATACTTAGCTCTGTGTGTTTCTGTGCTGGTGACAAATTAAGCCCACACAGATTTGCTGCAGCAATGTTGCCAGATTGCAAACATGTGCATATCGATAAAGGAAGACACTTATATTATCTTCTAAACTTGAAAAAATCTTACTGAAGACCTTAGCAAAGTTGGCCATAATTCATAAAAGCACATATACCATGTTTGTATTATTTATTTGCCATGTCATGTGCATTTTACTGCTTTACAGTGAAGAATGAGGTAGTATTTAAATTCTCATTGAGTTTCACGTACACCAGAAGGAGCAATTCATCATGTAGAGGGATTTGCTTTTTTAAATGTTTTTGAAGGATTGGTGAATAAATTCTGTTTGGAAGCAGCTGTGGAAACTGTCCATTAATCACCGGCCCTAAGTTTGCAAGAGTTGGTCTATTGACTTAAACAGCCATTTAATAGTCCAAAGTCTTGTTTATGTAGCTTAGAATTCTGTTTTTAATACATTATTTTTTAGTATGTATTGGAGCAATAAATGTTAATTAAAATACATTTATTTATTTAAGCAATAACAAAAAGAAACTCTTCACTCTTGCGTGCATCCCTCTGTATCTGACTTGAACATAAAAATATGTATTTTTCTAAATTTGCAGATGATGGCAACAACAAAGATTAAAAGGGGACTGTGCTGTCCAATCCAGCACTTTGCCCATTTTTATGAACATAAAACAAAACAAATAACATTTTGAAGGAAACAGAAACTTCATTGGTTTTGTGTTTTTTTTTTTTTCTGAAAAATAGCTATAGAAACAAAATAGTTTTATTATATAACAAGCTGATATCAGACTGTATTTCTATATTGAAGGTCAGTTTCAGAGGTCTTTGGAAATGTATAGTGAAGCATCAATTAAAAACATGCATTATACAGGTAATGATGGATAAATAGCTCAAGTTCACACCCAAAGACAAAAGCTGCTCTGGAACAATGATAGCCACACACACACACACACACACCTCTACTGGTCCCGGTGAATTGTAAGGACACTTTTTCCAAACCAGTCACAGTGGTGAATTATGGGAGCACCCCTTTCCA
>CAEFZY010020119.1:0-17479 GCA_903066815.1 Brachyrhaphis roseni | reverse complement strand
TAATCTTTGATAAAATATTGACAACCTATGGAATTTTACTACCCCCTTTCTACTCAAATATAAAACCTAAAAAATGTAAAAACAAATAATATACTTTGCTATTTTGTTGAAGACCTGATTTTATGGTTCTCCTGAAGACTTAAACACAAAACAATGGCAAACTTTGTATGTCACCTCAACAGCTAGTTTCTATTCTGACTAATATTTATCACTTACAAATAGAAGACAGAGTAATGAATCTAATGAGTAAGTTAGTTAGCCTCCCTTAAGCAACAGAAGATACTCCCTAATGTTAGCTTTCTGGCAGCGGAGACAGTCAGCTTCCCATCATCACTAATATCTATTTAGAGATGGCTCCATCTGGGAGCCCCTCCCACATGCACACAGTTTTATTCATGATCATGGCTATTCCCTAGCTGAGGAGAGATCAAATGACAACCAAAACATTGGCTCCTCTTAGAATGGAGACTGCAAGGAGCAGAGAGGCTGTGAAAGAAAGGCAACATTGTGCTGAGAGCAGCACAGATTGCGTTAAACATGCGCCACATTGAACAGGAGAAAGGATTTTGCCGTTTGATTAACAGTGACAGACTCAGGTGTGCCCCCAGATGTGTCGTAAGAGGCAAAACAGGTTTTCACCTAAACAAGCGCATGGTACTGCTGATATCTGCCAGGTAACCAACGTGTTCGTAGCACACAATATAAGCTCCATCCCTTTCAAGCTGTTGGAAATGAAGTAGTTTATACTGTTGATACTGCTTTCAGTGAAGTGGCTCTGGCCTAATTAAAAAAGTGCTGAATGGCTGAAAGTAGTTAGCACACTCTTCGGCTTTGGTTTTGGTCTTTGTTAGGAAGACAGTCAACAATTCCTCCTTTAAATTATATCCTGTGGAGCTTGAACAGTCATTTAATATTATCTTATTCCATCCCACTAGAATCTGTACATGCGTGGGGGGAGGCAGTAAGCCATTTAAAATAGGCGCTGTCTCTGGCACAAGTGCTTATAGTAAATGTCAAGACCTTTCAAAGCCGTAATAATGACACGGAAAAGGAAAGTGATGCATGGCACCGTTTTAGTCCAGGATAGAGCTACAAAATCAGTCTTTGCAGCAATTGTGTACAGCCCGAAAAGGTTTTCATCAAGCGGCCTGCTGACGTGTGGCAATGATTTTAGATTTATACGAATACCAGACTTTCAAACAAGTGACAGGTCAATTTTGCACCATTACAGAGACAAAAGCCTGTAGTGCAGGCCTTATTTGTGGCTGAGGGCCAGCTGTCAAACTAAATAACATAAATAAGCCAAGATTATCTTGTTATTCTTTGTATAGTCTTTCTTGCACTTCTTGACTGTGCTTTAAACTTAAAATAAAGCTATAAAAGCTAAATTACTACTTATTTTTTTTGGTTTTGCCCATATTCAGTTGCAATTAGAAAAAATGTAT
This sequence comes from Brachyrhaphis roseni, assembly GCA_903066815.1. Taxonomy (NCBI): domain Eukaryota; kingdom Metazoa; phylum Chordata; class Actinopteri; order Cyprinodontiformes; family Poeciliidae; genus Brachyrhaphis; species Brachyrhaphis roseni. The sequence continues at coordinate 16,034 of CAEFZY010020119.1, read as the reverse complement.
CTATCCCTCAGGGAGTTTTGCGATTTGAGTTTTTTTAAAGTCCACTTTGGGTGACTTCTTTATGATTGAAATGCCACATCAAGTCAACACAGACAATGCATGATGAAGTCTTTGTGTGTAATAGTTAAGAAAGCCAATCACAATTATTTAATTCCTTTACAATATTGTTATGAAAGTATTTTTGAGTCTGAAGTAAAGTTAAAACATAATTATGAAGCCTCTGTAATTAGTCCTTGTTTGCTTCAACTGTAATGCATAAAAAACCCACCCACAATAGTAATCAAGTTGAGTTTTAATCACAGTTAAGATAAAGGAGCTTTACATAAAAGCAATAAGAGGAGATTATTTCATCATATATGAAAGGCCTTGGCTATAAAAAGATTTCCCCCATAAAGTAGCAATCCAAAACACAGTATTATGATCATTTTAGGAAGTTTAAAACTAAAAGAACTGCTGCAAAACGACTTAGCTGTAGAAAAACATTTCAGAAATGGGACCGTGAACCCCCATCACACTATTGTGCATCTGCCTTATGTTTCAGTGGTTCCCATATGCATTAAATGCAGCAGCACTGACAAGTTGATCACAAGTCAAGTAAGGTTGCAACTTAATTTTTAAATACAGTATATCGTAATATTCTGCAGCATTAGCATATGGCTATCACATACCAAACATACTATACATTCGTACCTACTGTACACAGCTGCTAGAAGCATTACTAAGGTATGCCAAACTTTGAAAATGCTCTATCTGCTTAGGGCAAGATTTTATGACATTGTCCACTTGCTTATGAATTCAGATTCAGAAATTTGATTTCTTCTGTGAAAACAAAATTTTGCAGAATGGGCTTGTCAGTTGCCAGATTTAATTTACCGTAAAATAAAAATCTTTGGTAGGATTTTAGCAGAATGAAATCCATCAAACACAATTAAAAACAACTGAGCTAGATATTTGTGCATGGGAAGAATGATTGTAATGGAGAGCTGTAAGAAGTGTGTTAGCACTTATTCAAGATATGAAAGTTTCACCAAGTAGTCACCAAGTACTAATACTGGGGTTCGAATAATACTGCTTGAGCAGTTATTTTTTTAATTTTAAACTTCAAAGGCAAGTCAACCTTTAAAATAAAAAGCAACTCTAATATCAACAAATATTAAAAATAGCTTAAAGGGGATTTTTTCTATTTACTGACGTCATTTATCTGTATTAATTCAATTTCTGTTGAGGTGATGGAGTTGAATATTTTTATTTGCAACTTTATATGTAATAGAGAATAACAAATTCGAATCTTTGACAGACAAATCAAAGTATACAAGATGAAGGGCTAGCAATGTAAGAAGTTTCATGTACGGCCCAGTCCCATCTCAAAAGAACTAAGTCTGCTTGAACTAAATTTACACAGATAAGCTTTGTACTGTTGATTACAATTGCTTTTCCATGTGGAAGAGACAAGCACTGACTCTGCGGATTTCCTGGCAGCATAGAAAACTACCCTTTTATTTTGCCATCCATTTCAAATTTGCAGCCCATTGAGTCATTTACTAGAATAGTTCATTCATCTGAGTCCAAACGACATGAAACCTGCAAACCAAGTCTGGACTGAAACATTTGAACAATGTGCCCCCACAGAAAGTTCACAGACACAGAGGAATTATCTTTTTTGCCAAACTTTAACATACACCAGTAAGGCATTGTGAAAGCCGATCCTCTCTCACAAGCTGGGCCTTTACAAAAATGATGTATCTGTGAACCACTCTTTCTCATGAATCAGGCCAGCAAAAATGCAGCAACCAGAATCAAGGAGGTTGGGAGAAATAAACATCAGAGCAGATACATCTCTCAGGAGCCACTTCATAAACCAGAGGCAGTAAATAATTGCATGCTTCCAGGTGTTTCAGTGTTTGAGAATGCTCACATTCTTAGCCAGCAATCAGCTTTGAGGCACAGTAAAAGTGCCCTTTACCAGCCAGGGTCTCAACAATGGAGAAATTCAACAGGCAGGCACTGTTTTCTGCAGCTAGTTCCTAAAGAGATAGTTCATTCATCCATCAATGCTGCACTCTCAATCTAGAGAGAAAATGATAGAGCAGTGCTTCCTTGTGGTTGGAGAAAATGACAGTACAGAGACAGTGCGGGGGTTTTATCATCACTACCCTGATGAAAATGTTAAGCAGTGAGATGCAAAATAAGAACATTAATGTTTAACATCTGCATATGGTCTACATGTCCAAGCAGAGCAAAGCAATAACATCATACTGGCAGCATTAACATGAAAAAAAGAGAAATGAATGGTTACAGTGAGCATTGAATAACCCATTAATTAACTATGAGAGTCTAGCCATGAAATCATCTTGAAAATGTTTCCTGCTGTGATGACCTGCTTGAGAGTAAGTGTAGCCCTATTGAGGAAAGTGGGGGTTGGGAGGCAACTTGTTTAATGGACTGATTCATAGCAAAGGGATAATCTGAACCAATAAACCTCAGGATTCAGGGAAATCTCCTATCACTGATCACTGCCAACCCAGACTGGTAGCACGGAATTAGACTTCCTCTTGAATAGAGTCAGACATCCAAATTCTTTGCAACTGGCAAATCTAGGCATAAGATGGAGCAAGATTCTCATGATCATCTTCAGAATATTATACCATGAGGATATTTTTTTTTTTAATTAATGTAATTCAAATTTCAATGGACAGATATAAAAAATGTAAAAAATTGTAAGGTTAGTAGTTGTTTACAAGTCCTTGGAATATTTTCCCATTTTATTCTTCTGCTCCTCACAGAGTAATAATGGATAAATAGCAGACTAATATTAGCTTGTTAATTAGCTATCTGCTCGGGCAGCGTCTGAAACTAAAAGACATGCTAGTAGCTTGACAAGAAAAGTTTTAAAATGACGTAAACTGTAATAAGAGGAATGGTTCCATTCAGTGACTTCCCAAACAGGATTTTCCATAGCAGTCGAATATCTTTCTTAATAGCGAGACAAAAGTGTAGCCTTGTTTCAGTCAGCTGACTAGCATTGTGCAGCAGGTGAAGGATGGTGTTGTGGGGTGGTATTTGTTCTCAACAAGCAGTACTGGTTTTCCTCCATTCTCCTTAAATTGTCTGTGAATTTTTGGACACCTACACTGGAGACTCATTTACATGGGCAGCAAAGAAATTTACAATCTGCGGTTCAGTATTTGTGAATTTTTCAAAGACGTAAAGTTGGAAAAGCAAAAGAGATGGAGTAGCAGTGCTTTCAACAACAGATAGTGTTATCCAGGACGCGTTACTATAAAATGTTGTTTCTGCAGTCCAGACATTGAACTGTTGGCAGTAAGTTTCCGTCCATATTATTTCCAAAGAGAGCTCATCATTATTCATTATTTTGGAAACCGATTACATTCCACCCTTGGCTGTTGCTGACAATGCATGAAGTTATCAGTTCTGTTGTTGGTAAGATTCCCATATCTCCAAGTAGGGTTGGACAAGAAAATCAGTAACAATATATATTTTGATAAACACATGATCCATATGAATATATAATTCATCCAAAACAATATTCAATAATTCAATAGGTTGGTGACATCAACTATCTCACTCAGTCTTTGGTGACCTAGCAACAACCTGTTGAGTAATTTGATGCATTAAGAGTTTAAGGTTTCACCACTGTGCCTCACAGCCGCTTAAAAATAAAAAAAATAGCAACATGGAGAAAGAAGAAAATTAGTAGAACTAAAGAGGAAATTGCGAATATAAAAGGAAAAGCCACATTCCCAGTTTGATTGTATTTAAGATATTTAAAACAAAAAACAAATCAATTACTGCTATCAACTAATATGAACTTCTTATATTATGATACTTTTCAGCCACATCGACCCACCCTACACCACAGACCTCCTCTGGGAAAACCTGACCACAATCTAATTTTTCTATCCTCGGAAATTAAGGACAACCCTGAGCATCCTCTTCATGAAACAGTCATAGAAAAACTGTGTCTTCAGTCAGAGGCCAGTTCAAATTCACTGTAACACAGACTGCTACAGAAGATCTTTCTTGCCTATAGCTATCACCATCTACAAATACTCTTTGAAGAACCTTGAATTAACATAAGAAACAACATTTAATTTTACTTTGGGACCATTAAATGGATTTTCAATGTGGTGTTTGAACTTTTAAAATAAATATTTTTAGAGGGACTCTCAAGTATTCGCAAATTTCAGTTATTCTTAGGTGGGTATGGCCCTTGGCCCCTGCAAATACTGACTGTTCATTGTACAACACTTTTAAATTGTCCATACATCAACTTTTTTCTTACCCAATTAAACAAAGGAAAAGTGTAAGACAGTAAACAAATGAGATATAAGTCCTGTGGGAATAAAGGTTAGGATAAAATTAGCAACTGTCACTGAAGTTAGCTGCTAGTGAATCAGATGCTAACCATTGCCAGTCCTAAAGTTAGCATTCTCTTCATTAGCTTCCTGTCAGGACTAGTTGGACATCTAAAAGACTTGTTAAACCAAAACTAGACAATACCGCATTGTATTAAGATTCTTTAAAACCATCATTTGAGTTTTACAAAGCCATTAATCTTTTTGTAAAACACAAAATGAAAATTGTTTATTCCCAAACAGATTGCTAAAATCCCTTCAAGTAGTGATGATCCCATTATTGTGAAGCATCTTGTTAACAGGGATGTACTGTCACACCCTTAATATGGGCAGAACTTATGTTGCTTCAAACGTAACTATGTTGCAGCTTTGCGTACATATTCACTCTCTTTGTGATATGATACTCATCTCAGCGTGGCTGCCAAAGATCACCCTGTGCCACAGATGCCCCTCAGTGCTTCAACAATCAAGTATGAGTCAACAATGACTAAAAGTCAAGCAGATTTAGCTGTTCTGTATTCAGCCCCACACATAGAATCTTTCAGTCAGCATCTGCAGAATTGATATTGAAATATAGGTCTGTCCTCTCAGTTTATTACTGGTAGACCAAGAGATTTTGCATATTTTTATTGAGTTAACTTATGTTTTTTAGCACTAGTTTGAAAAACATAAGAAAACAGTGATATTAAAGAGATGATTTAAAGTGTGTTTGGAACTTATTTGCATTTGTTTGTTTTTTTGTTTTTTTTTGGGGGGGGGGTATGTTCGAATAGATCCTTGACTAAGAAATGTGTGCACTGGAGCGAAACCCCACCCAGAGCTGTTAATACAAGCCTTAATGAGCAGCTACCTGGGCAGCTGGCACCGAAGCCTACGTGATGGAGGGAAAGAGAGGTGGATGAAGGGATATATGGATGGAGGAGAGCGAGAGTGAGGTAGATAGCGCGTCATTGCCATAACTCGATTCAGATCAGCAGCGGCCACACTCTTCTTGCCTCGGTTTTGAAACTGCGACATCACTGTGTATCCTCCTAAACCTGACACACAGCTTGCATAGTCCCCTTATATAGCAGCCGTCGCGTTCAAGACGGTGGAAATCGAGCAAGCATAATGTAATCAAATTACATAAGCGACAGACAGCACATAGCGAACTGTGTAATTCAGCCTGGGAGAATCAGAACTACACCAGACCCCTCTTGTACCTCTTTATTCAATGCTTACTGTTGTTTTCGAAGGAAACTATCAATGAAAACTTTGTTAGCAGCCAGTCGACATGCACTTGTGCAAGCGTCCTGTATAAGAGGCTCGCTGCACAAACGACCCCCCTCCCATAAAGAAAAACATCGACTGGATGGAGGGAAAACTATCTATTGTTTGGATATTGCATGTACCAAACACCTTAAAAAGTAGTTAATGGACATCTATGGAAGACCAGCAAGGGACTACCGTGTTTCAGTGTTTGACTTTGCAGAAAGGGATGAGAGTAAGAGCGGGAGAAAGTGAAGTTGTGTTGGCTTGTTTTACCTCAGCAGAGCCGTGTCGCCTTGTCTGCTCACTACATTCTCCACCGAAGAATAGTCCACAGTTTGTCCGGCTGGCAAACAGGACGGCAGAAAGCAGCACAAGCTGAAAATGATCGCAGTAAGCCACTGACCAGAGACACAAGCATCCTGCACCGCAATCATTATGTCCATCACAGCTGTTTTGTGGTCGCTTTTTTTTTCCTCTCCCAAGTTGTTGCCCAAAAAAAGCTTCTTCTTTTTTTCTTTTTCTAAAGAAAGAGAAAAGCGACAGACGGCTTTAACTCCAGACTTTTCCGCCTCGGAACCCCGTGAAGAAACGCTCCGTGGTTTATAGTTTCCCAGGTTTGTTTAGCTGGATGTACAGCTCGCTGTGTGGGGAAGCGTTCTCTCCAGTGGCTTGCACACCATCTAGTGAGGAAATGCGATGTAAAATGGGAGCAGACCTAGAAGCAGACAACCCCCAGGCTCTGATCCTGTTGCCATGCGGCCGTTTCCCGGGCAACCCGTTCCCACTGGCTCGTGATGGAGCAGTAAAACCGGTAGGTATTGATACAACCCAGGAGCAATTAAAGATATCGACTTGTGAACCACCTTCTATTTATCCCTCCGTAAGGAAATGAAGAGTCCGAGCATTTGTAGAAATGGAGTCTAGTGACGTAAAGCCACTTATCCCAAAGGAAAACTCTGGACATTTTTTTCATGGGTGAGACATCTGGAAAGTCCCTTTTACCATGGGGGGCTGTGGTCAAAGTAGCCAGTGAAATGTGCACCTGCGGCAGGGCCGGCCTTAGGGACAAGCAAACTTTGCTAATGTTTTGCGAACGTATGGAAGCCATTGGGTCACCATGAGAGGTGTTAACATGTCATGTGAGCTATCAGTGCATGTTGACATTATTAAACTGAAACAAATATGCAAAAACTTATGGTAAAAGTTTTTTTTTGTTTGTTTGGGGTTTTTTTTACCATAGGTGCTATAGCCTACTCCTATACTTGTATAGCGCTTTCTCAAGTCCAGGTGACTCCAAAGCACTTTACACTACGATCAGTTAGTTTTCTCAAGTTCAGTTAAATATTCAGTTAAAAATGTAAAACTCTTTATGTGTCATATAATTTAAAAAAATCTAATTAAATATACAGTACACAAAATTCACCAGAGTTCAAACATTTATTTCTCTGTAATTTTAATCCTCCAACCCAATAGATTATGCAAACCCAAATTTGTGTTCATATATTACTTAAAGCCAAAACAAAAAACACACACACACGTCCTTATTGCTTTAGCTCTGTTATCTTATTTTTTCCTTCCACAAAACTTCCCTATAATATGCTTCCATATAGTACTATGCAAAGAGACAGCTTCTATAGCATAATGTTTTTCTGTACTAAAAAATATTTTTCTATTGGTCTCCTGTAATTTTCCAGTTTGCAACTTAACTGAATTTTGGATAATCATTAGTTAAGAGCAACACCTATGAAAATTAGCATAAATAAAATGTGTGAAATATATCAATATATTGCATCATATCAATCTATGATGTATATATGCTTTTCTTCTTTAATTAGAGGTTGACCTCAAATAAAATTATGCTGAGGCCATTTACATTTATTTATACGCCAAGGATATAAATAATATCGTTGGCAAGCGAAGTTGGTCCGAGTTTATCTATCAACTCAGACCAACTTCTCTATCCTGCCAAGGATAAATACTATCCTTGGCAGGAAAAAAGTTTTCTAATTGTGGCTACCTCATTCTAAAAAGGTCCACGACACCACTACCATTTAAAAGTATACTTATTCACTATGTCAATTATCTATCTCATTACTTGTCACATAACATTTTACCAATACATCATAAACTGATATTTTTAAGATGCAGTGGGTGTTGTCAGTGTTTCTGAGCTGCATTCTTGATGCTGCACTCCATTTGTTCTTATGAAATGAAATGACATTACACTTATATAGTGCTTTTCGGGACCCGCAGCACCACTTCACAATGAAATCAGTCATTTCCATTCATCCACTCATTCAAACACTGATAATACCATGCTACTGGTTTGTAGTGTAACAGAAGCCAGGCTGCAATGTTGCCACCACCAGTAGCAAGGTAGGTGAAGTAAATTGCCCAAGGATACAACGACAGATACAGGACCTGCAACCCACCGACTGTAGGGCAACCTCCTACCTCTGTCCAAAATATTCTTTGCTGTATGAAATGTGGTCTAAAACAGTATCGGTAAAATGAGGAACAGGTGTTTAAGATGGGTTTAGTAGATATTGACTATAGAAAACACAGATATGTCATAAATTTTCTGTTTAGATGACAGACAATACCAGGCGACATGGCCAAAATCTATCTTTAAGTTTTGCCTGTTAGAAAACCATTACATTGACAAAAACAAACAATTATCCTTTTGTAAACATGCCATGACTTCCTGACCATTATAACACAGAGGAAGGAGCAGAAAGATGAAGTTTTTTTTTTTTCTATACATTGCCAGAAGAGGAGATACAGCTATCTATTGTAGCCACACAAGCACAACCTCTAGATATTATCAAGTGCACCCAGTGGTACACTGTCATACTATTGGCTGCAGTGGTTGCTAGGCAGTGGTACTCGTTGATCTGTAAGAAAACAGAACAGAATTCGCAAAGGAGCAGAGAGGTTTGCAAGCGCAGATTTTATCCATGCAGAGAGCGAGGAGAAAGAGCAGAAGTTTTCAGTTTAAGAATTAAAATTTTTGAGAGCAGAGAGATGAAATTCTGCTTTCAAACTGAAACGTAAGGTCTGGACACATGGAATGTTTAAGACACTACTTAAGGTCCATATAGTTTGTATTATGGGGATTTCAGTTGGCTTGGAAAACTCCAACATATACACATATGCACAAGGAGACAGAGGACTTAACTGCAAAGTTTGTTTTAGAGCAGCCCCCCTCTTCATTATTCTGCTCTAAGCCTTTTGACTTAGCCTACATAATACTTGACAGACTGTACAGCCGTAACCATGGGAATGACATACATTCAATGAGACAGCATGTTTGCGTGGTACGGCTGACTTACACTATGACATTATGGACATAACATTTAGCATTTAGTGTGACAACAGAAGGCGTCAAATCGAGAACATTCAGCCTGAACGATGTCTCAGAGACCAACTGCATTACCACGTTTAAGAACTGTCCCACAAGCTTACTGAGGGGATGTTCTGGTATACATCCCCTGGTATATAATATCTGTTGTTAAAGCAAGAGATATTAAGGCACAATTAAATCCCTTTTGTGTTTAGATCTGCACACCCATTAAGATGAATTTGCAGTTGATTGTGATTATATTTTTTGCATGTATGAGCTTCAGATCTACTGTTAAATTTTTTTAATGCTGATATAATATTTTATACAATATATTTATGAAATGTTGCAGACCACAACGTCAAGATTGCAGGTTTGTTAAGATCTGGAATAGGATCTTTGCTTTAGTTTTCCACTGAAACCAGCCTTACTTTTGTCTTTGGTTTAAACCCATGAAAGAAACCTTTATACCTTAAATTCCTTAAACCTTAAATTCATTCTTTGTATTTGAGTTTTGCTTCCAGCTTTACTATACACTTCTTTTGTTATAAAATATTTTTTTTACTACAGTGCATCAGGGACACAACTTTAATTGTCTGGTTAGATGTAAAAAAGAAAGACACATAATGGTTTCCAAAGGTAACAGGGAATGTTTCAGTGTGCTGGAAGTGAGTCAAAAAAACAGCGTTCCATGACAGGCAACAATAAAAACGGGGGAATGAAAAGTTCATCTTGTTGCAAACACTGTTGTAATTTGCATAACTCAAGCTCCCTCTGCTGTTAATAGCTATGATAATTCCATCAATAGAAATACTTCAGTGTCATAGGGGCTTGGGAGCTCTGACAGTCAAATATTTTCTATTGCTGTTTTTTTTTGTTTTTTTTTTCTCAGTTCTGAGCCCTTCAGATTACCTGGGAAAATGTACCTTCCCATGCATAAAACCTGTAATTACGATAACTCCATTTAGACAGCCTCTAATATTCAACTCATAATAACCTCAGGAATTATGAACAAAATGAAAGCTACCTGGTCTGAATCTTTGCAGCATTAGTGTTTTTTTTTCCAGTGATGAATACCTTGGCTACTATTTTTACTTTGAGTTTTCAAAGCCAATCAACTTCTCATGATAACAGTGTCAGTTTGACTCATGCATGAAAACAAAAAAATGACAAAGATGTCACAAAACTTTACAGGTTTTGTGACACATCTGTTTTGTTTTGTCCTTTCTCTGATACAGTATTATTACATATTAGTTATACATTTTGTTTGTTGCTGGTGACTGCTGTATTAGCCAAACAAGTCATGCTTAATTAATTTATTTTTTTTAAATACAGCGGTACTTGCTTCCCCCTGCCCCCATCTTTCTATGAGATATAAAAGGTTTGCTTTAGATTAATCAATTTATTCACCCAGAGTAACACAGGATATTGAAGCATATTGTATCCTGTTATGTACATCTCCATTTCTGTCAGTTAGTGATTATGTAGACTGTTATGATAATGGCTGACTTCCAGCAGGGAAATGTGTCAATCGATCTGGCAGAATGCTAAAATGCAAAACAGTTGTATTAATGCTTCCCTACTGCTGAAGTTAACCAAAGTCACTAAATAAATAATGACTCAAATAATAATTAAAGCAATGTTCAAATTATGTTATCATCAGAATCATTGAACAAATATATGACGGCATGTTTTATTATCTTTAATTCTTTAAAAAAGGGGAATTACAAGCAAACAAACAACAACAATAAAAAAACAAGTACATGTCTCATATAATTTTTTTAACAAAGCTTCTAAAAGTCTGTACTTTCATTTCTCTTCTGGGAGAAGAAGCTGGCATTATTTTCCCCCAAGAAGTGAAACAAAAGGAATTGAAAAGCTGCCACAACATCTTGTTTGTGACAACATATAGTTATAGACAGTCTTGAGCCAGTTGACCCTTAAAAGAACTTTTTCTAAATTTAGTTCAATGGTATCAAAAAGCATTTAAGTTCACAATATTTTGACTGAAGCGCTTTTTATTCTGTATCAACTCTCCTTCTATTATGCAGTCTTATTTATTAAACTAGAATATGTGTTTCTGATTAGGCTTATTTAAGTACATTTTGAAAATTGCCAATCAATAAGTAGGTGTTAAACACTTTTCATTAAGGTTAAATTTCTATATTAAAATACTTTTTTATTGGTCTGATATATTATAATTGTAAATGTCATGTTTTTATTAACTGTGAATGGAAAATCATCATAATTGCCAGAAATGAAAGCTTTCAAACATCACTCTTTATGCAATTAATCTAATGTGTTGTGTAATAAAGCCCCTGAAATAAAAAAATTCAATCATATTGTAATTCATTGAATTGGTCTTGTACTGTCAGCACAGACTGACTTTTGAGGTTTGCCCTGTCAATGGATACAAAGATATGCAGGTGTAGACAATGGATTGATTAATTAAATAATTAAAAAAAATAAACCATAAAGGTAGAAAATCTGATTCATTGTCCCTTAAGTTCATTGTACAGAAAATTCTATTATACTTGATTTAAACTGTTTGTTTGCTGAGAGATTAATGCTTTTCTCAATCTCCACCCTACTGTTAGATTCCAAATGTTTACAGATATAGTGAACAAAATATATCTGTAATGAACCATGGCATTTGATATATGTGGCCCACAAGCAACGATTTATTTTCAGCCAATACCTTCTTTGCTTTTTCCTGGATTGAACACATGGCATGGCATGAAACCTACAGCGCTTATGAGTCATAACTGATTTGCACTCTCATCTCTAGCACCAACCATACTTTATACATAGTGGGTAGTTGAAAAAGCTCTCCCGAGTCCCTTGAGTGATTACATATAGCAGGAGTCTGATCTGTTTGCCCCAAGACTGGAAAATACTCTGAACTTTCTCCAGGGTCTGCATCATGGCCAGACATAAAATACAGCAAAGTCAGGGACTGAATAATGCCTTTATGTGAAAATATACGTTGAGAGTGTGCATCTCTAAAAATTATTCAAATTCCTATAGGATATTGCTGAGTTTGTTTTTAACTGTCATCCCTTAAATGTGAAACAGCTGTCTAGAACAGCCCAGTTGGCAGGATGCAGAAAAGTCCATGGTGGATTATATGTGCTTTAGGCTACATAATAATGAGACTTGGGAAACCAGCAATAAATGAAGCTGCAGAATAAATCTAAACAGTAAACTGATAATATTTGGATTTTAGGCATTTATTTGCTCTCCAGTTAAACATTTCTGACTTGGCACCTGAAATAAAAATATTCTCCTTATTACTACTACTATAATAATAACAAAAAAAATAATTAGTATTATTGTAATAATAATATTGTTATTATTAACAATAATAACTACTATAATAATAATATGAATATTATAATATACAATATATTATAATTATATATATAGATATAATAATAATTGTTTTATTATTATTATTGTTGCTAGAATAATAAAAAATATGGTTGGATATATTAATAATAATAATAATAATAATATGTTATTGTACAGATAATCATTATTATTATTATTATTATTATTATTATTATTATTATTATTATTATTATTATTATTATTATTATTAAAAGAGGAAGACATTTTTTTAAGAAAAGTTAACCAGACTTGTGGATTATTTCCAAAAACACTTGAGACTGCCAGAGTCACATTTCAGTCTTTCTGATGAGAAGCTGGGTGCAGTTCTTCTGAGCTGCCAATATATTTCACTTTTGGTAGACAGCAGTCAGAACAAAAATCAAGGACATTTTTAAATCTTTATCAGCTACTCAATGCAAGGATCATTGGAGAGCAAATTTCCACATCAAACCTTCCAGGCCAAAATTTTTTGTGTTTTCTATTGCAGGTAAGACATTCACAATAGTGCTATTCACATTCAGTCTTCAACAAAGTTTTTTTTTTATGTGTCTGTTAGATCAAATACTCAGTGTCAGCTTCTAAATTTTTATTAAAGGGTCTTTTTAATTCCCAACCTCTGTACATCTACATACTGTGGTTTCCACCTTATATCCACAACAGGTTTTTGGTGAATTTAAAAGTTCTATGGTTATGAATACACACATTTTCAAAATAGGACTCTTTCACACACAAAAGTCATGCTGGCCTAAGAAATTATTTTGTGTGTTTCTGTATGGTTATGGTATGATAAGTACATAAATGAAAGATGAATTACTGGAAGTAAAAACAAATGCTTGTTATAATAAAATTAAAGTTCCACTTCATTTGGTCTTCTTATTTGTTTTATTGTGTACATTCATGTGAAAAATAGTTCATTGCATTAAATGTTTGGTTATTCATCAAGAAACATGTTCCTGTCCAACCTTACTTTTTATTTACAAAAAATTACAAAAAAGTTCCCAGTTTTTGTAATTAAACAGAGTTTACCAACAAGAATGAAAGAAAGAGTGAGGTTATTCTACCCTCTAGTAGTTAGTGTAACTCTTCAGTAAGACTCAACCAGTCTCCACCATCACTCTGTTTTTCCTACTCCTTAATTCTTTTCTCCTTCTACCTTGGAGATCAAAGGTCTCCTGCTTGCACATGTCCTTTGGGGGTTAGGTATGTGCAGTTTTCTTCTGTTTGCACAGGTATACACATTCAATCAGTAGCAGCAAGAACCTGATTTAGTTTCTATGATTGAGATTTTAGGATTTCTAAGAACTTTTAGCATCATGCAACCTGGTTTTGGGGTGAACATACTAAGATTACCACACCTGAGCATTTTGTCAGCTGTTCTGAATGTCCTCTTCTCTGGCAGGCAATTTTCCGTATAGTGAAAAGACTGAGTTCAAGTTCTTTTGAGATTCGTGTAAATCCCTAACCAGGCTCAAAAACTGTTACCGTCTTCTTTCTGAAGGCCTCCTTCGATTTTGCTTATATCCACGTTCACTCTCACTTCAACAATCAGGAACACCCTTGACCACAAAACTAAATTGCTGAGGTTCAAACAGGGCAAGCCTTCCTCAAAATGCTGAGTAACAATGTTCTTATCATATGCACATAATATGATAGTATGGTGTTCATACATTTTCTGTGAGGGGGAGGTCTTTATTGATTAGAAATAAGAAATACATGTTTTAAAATACATTTTATAAAATGCTATTTTCTTCAGATATTGCATGTATTTATCATTTATTTAACCAGAAAAAAACCCCCATTGAGATTAAAAAATGTCTTTTCCAGGAGTGACCTTACTGAGATAGCAGCATGACACATACAACAAATCCAAAATCCAAACCCAGACACACAAAATACAAAATCAAGAGAAATCACATAATTAGACATTAGGGCAGTTACAGGATCCAAGTGATCTGATGTCTCTGTTCTTTAATATTGAATTGGATTGCTGCAAGGTAACAAGAGACGATAACTTTAAGTCATTCTGCAGATTATTCCTTCTGGCAGGGGCAGAAAATTTAATGCCATTTTACCCAGTCAGTTCTGACCTTTAGGACCTGCTTCAAAATGATGTCCTGAGAGTGCAGGCCATAATGATGGAAGATTCTAGACAGAAGTGCACATAAATATGTAGGAAAATGCCCAAGAATGCATTTATAGATAAAAACCAGCCAGGGAGAAAGTCTGCGGTCATTCAAAGACAGACATTTTGCTGTAGCATACAAGGTGCAGTGATGTATTTGTAAGTCACCGTTAGTCATGAAAAGAAGAGCACAGTGATATACAACAACCACTTTTTTTTTGAAATGCTGGAGAGTTCATGAATAGCAGATCTCAATTATCTATCAGGGGGAGAATGGCTGAAATAATCATGTGACTTTTGACTTGGTGTGAGAAATTAAATGGCTAGATTAAGTAAAAGCTTCAGTATGTTGAAATCAACATGAAAGATTCACATATCCAAATACATAAAAAAGCACAGAGGTGTCCATAGGGTCATTTTTTGTGTGACTTTAGATAAAAGGAATGTACACATGCGGATGCCAAAAAGAGTGCTATTCTTATTCCTCTATTACTTCAAAATAATTTTCTTTGAAATTATTAATTACTTAATGACACTTAAAAAAGCTACATTATAGGATAATTGGCTGGCTCTCATTTATAATACCTGAGTTTTGAAATTAAATATTCTGGGCTGTCAAATGTGTTGATCACAGAGAAAATAATAATAATAAAAAAGGTGTTCACAAAGAAGAAGGTTTTAAAATTTTTTAACACTTGTGTTTTCATACAACACATTATGCTGCAGTTAAACAGGAATAAAGGTAGTTTGAAATGATTGATAATGCCCTTACAAAGCAGCAAATAGTTATTTGAAGCTGCTGGTGCTTCCGGAAGGTGGAGGATCCTCCAGAGGCTTGCGGTTTATGAACCTACTATTCGGCCTCCCCTAACCAGTGCTCACAAGCAGAAATGGTCACAGTGGCCCAGCTGTACATGAAGATTAATTTTCAAACAGACTTCTTCACTGATGACTGCTGTGCTACTCCGAATGGTCCACATGGACGCAGTAGTGGATTGGTGGTGGATGGCCACCAAGTCTCAACACAGCTGTGATGTCAGCAAGGAGGTGATGGAGTCATTTTTAGGGGGGAAATTATGGGGAGTCTCTAAAAATGTAAAAATGACCTCAGCAAAGAATATGGACTTTCTGACTGATCACTTTCTTTCATGGTTCAAAAAGAAGAGCCATACTTTCCATAGCAAAATCATCTTCATGCATGACAATGCACCATCTCATGCTGCAAGGAATACCACTGTGTCATTGGCTGCTATGGACATAAAAGGGGAGAAACTCATGGTGTGGTCATCATCCTCCTCTGACCTCACCCCTATTGAGAACCTTTGGAGTTTCCTCAAGCAGAAGATCTGAGGGTGGAATGCAGTTCATATCAAAACAGCAGCTCTGGGAAGGTATTCTGACATCCTGCAAAGAAATTCAAACAGAAACTATCCACAAACTCACAAGTTCAATGGATGCAAGAATTGTGCAGTGATATCAAAGAAGGGGTCCTATGTTAACATGTAACTCTGTCTGTTAAGATGTTTTTGATTGAAATAGCTTTTGATTTTAGTAC
>CAEFZY010020112.1:0-13306 GCA_903066815.1 Brachyrhaphis roseni | reverse complement strand
CCTGAGCACTGAGACGTGTTACGTTACATTAAACTTGCGTCTTCCTCTACACATATATTCCACCTGTCTCACTCTTATCTTTTCTGCTCGAGCGCCCCTGGTGGCCGTTAGGGAAAAAAATATGCATAAATAAGCCGCATCTTTGTATAAGCCGCAGGGCTGAAAGCGTGTGACAAAAGTCGCGGCTTATAGTCCGGAAATTACGGTAATTCTGACACATGCAAATATGATTTGATCCAAAGCTCTCCATTGAAACTCTGGCTGTATATTTATGGCCATTTTTCAGCTGGAATGTGAGCCTCAGGGTGCTTTCACATCTGATAGTCCGGTTGACTCAGTTTGACTACTCAGATAGAAAATTACAACATTTGTCACATTTTCAGCTGGTGCAATTTGTTTTCTCACTGCACTGTGTCAAATGAACCAAACATCCTCACTTGTGGTGGTGCTGCGCCAAGAGGCACTGAAGAAAACAAGAAAATCTCTGAAGAAGACACTGAGCACAACTTTGCTCTTCACAATATGTAAACAAAAATGGAGTGGCGCGAGTTTACCAGTTTTAGAATTTCTTTTATGTCTTTGGCAAAAGACCATTAACGATAGACATGCGCATTTGTTTTGGTTATATTTACCGAGAAGTCCCTGCTCTCTAGTCTGCTTCCTGTTTTTGGAGTGGTGTCCAGTCAACTTAGCATTCACTATGTATTCCAGCTGCACCAGGCTTCACTTCAATGGAATGAAGACCTAGATTTTTAGCCAAACCAGAATTCACTTTTTCGATGTGCGTCAGAGTTTGACTGCACATTCACACAAATTAACCTTTCTAGGCACACAAACTTGAGTTTGATTAAAGCAGACTAAACAGAGCTGTTGTAAATGTACCATAACCCTCAATCTCACTTAAACTGACTAGCTTTCTATGGCCACCATCAGTTCCCCTGGGTTGTGAATGCCGCTAAATGTTGCTGATTACTTTGTATTTTATTTAGTCATACCAGAGTAAAATGGGCTGGAAACAAATGGAGGCCATATTATGCACTTTTTTATTTGTAAAAATATGATTTCTTCCTCTTTACAGTTATGCTTTGGTTAATTTAGTTTATGGTTGCAATGTTACGAAATGTGAAAAAACACATGCAGAGCCCATAGTTGAAAATGATTGTCCTATAATGCAGGTAAAATAATAGCATTTTAAACCATATGCTCAATTTGTATGATGAAATAGTCTCTTTAGGACTGCATGGAGACAAGCTGATAATTTTTCCCTGATTAAATAATCAGACTTGAGTGCACCACAGAGAGGCTTTATCTTGATATTTACATATCTACACAGTCTAGGTCATCCTAAACAAAATTAAAGTCTCATTGTATTCCATGAAGAATAATAAAAAATGTTGTGCTGAAGAGCTGAAAAGCTTGGAGAAAAGAAAGCAGAGGGGGTAAATATTTGGACATTTAAAAATTTTTAACAACATTAATCTGTAATGCAACAAACTGGATCCTCCCACTGGCACATGCACTGGTGCATTACCCAGGGCAAACAGTAGCCTTTACTTTCTTCAGTTGAGAGAAATATGCTTGCTGACAGAAGAAACCCTATTTTAGCCATCACAGCCCCCTGCTAGGCACTGATGACTATTCACACAGTGACACATAAGCTACACCCTTTCTCCTATTAATCAGAAGCGGTCTGCCGCTCTGGTTACTCACGATAGCGACAAGGTGGCGGTAGTTTTCACAGACTGCAGTGTCGCTAATTTCAACAATTATTTAAAGCGATGTTGGAGACAGAAGGTGTGCCACGGAAACATCTCCATCAACCTGACAAGGGTTTTTCCTTAAGCAGCAGGAAACCTTTAAGGAGGCAGTGCATGTTTGAGTAGGATGGTGTGTAGCACGAGGGTGCATGGATGCAAAGCACTGCAAGTGGTCCTCCCATATGGTCAATTGCCCCCTTGCTGGTTGGAGGGCTTCAGCCTTTATCTATGGCAGACATTAGGTCTTAATATTATCTGCAGAGTCTTGGTCCAAATCCAAAGCCCTCAGGGTTGATGTTCCAGGAAAGGAATGAAAGTCTCAGGGCATGAACTATTTACTGTCTCCCGTCAGTCTTTTCTTTCTGCATGTGAAAAGAAAAGACCTCACTGAAATGTAGGGAACTGTGAATGCTCACTATGTTCTCTTGGCAAACGCTGTTTTCCCAGTAACCTCCCCTCACATGTATCCAGGAATGCTTCCACACACTCTGATACACTCTAATTCAGCGGTATGGCTTCTTCCTCCTTTGTGGGTTGAAGCTGGTCCAAGGCATCAGCAGTATTGCAGGGGCTTACAGAGGAAGAGAGTGAAAGTCATCATAGAATGAGGAAGTCAAGTGTGTAAGAATTAAATGGAGTGACAAGGAGAAACCAGGACACACAGAGTTAGAGCTTTCTTAATCAAACTGCTGCCAACTTGACAATACTCTTTTATAATCCGTCATCTTGTCTGGACAAAAGTAACCAAGGTTGCTGCTGAACGGCTGGATGGATGGATGGCTGGATGGATGGATGGAATGACGGATGGATGGAATTTTTTTCATAAGCTCCTTTATTTTTCTATACTTTCTCATGTCTTACAAATGACTTAATCAAATTTCAGACATTTCCAGACTGTGTAGAAACCAATGGTAGCTGTGAGTTGAAGTGAAACAAACCAAGTTGGGATGTCAGACTGGAGGAGTAACCGGTGCAGTGAATTACCGTCCTTTACAAAAAGCGGTGGCAAAGTCTAGATTTAGGACAATGAGTTTGTCTTGAGAATGTTGTTCACAATGGCACCTTGTTACTACTCAAATCTCCAGGAAGCCATTTTTCAAAGCAGCCTGGGAGAGCGTCAGTGTGTGTTAGAGTCATAGCGAGTAGGGGTGATTCTTTTATCCTTTGACCCAGATTTGAGGTAAAAATGAACAGGAGACATAAAAGACACGGACCTCCCAGTGGAGCTGGGGTCATGTGCAACCTGAGCGGAGGAGCACACCGGCACGGCCGGCTAAGCAGATAACACTATTAGGCATGCACACAATCCATACCGACATACAGAGCACATGTTCACAATAATACATGCATTCTTCAACACCTCTCTTATGAAAAAAAAAAACAAGGTGTGCCACATCAATATTCCATTACACACACTGCTCTCAGTTCTTATGACAAGAATCATTTTCATATATGTGGACACAGTGTATTGCTCCAATGAAGGAACACAAAAGGATGAAAACAAAAAGAAATATTATGGGCATTTACAATAATGTGTAAAATGCTGTGTCTTGATGAGGCAGCTGACATTATTTCCAAGAAATATGGAATTTTGATTTGAAGCAAATTTGAAGTGAAACTTTTTTTTTTGTCAAAAACAGTGACAAAGAGACAATACTGGTTGTTGCAGCTTCAGCGTGAGACTTATTAAACTGAAGTTCATGTCTCTGTCCCACAGACTCAAACTGTCTCAAACACACCTAACTAGCCACAAAAAAAATGTTAAATAGAACTTCCAGAATGACCCGAATTGGTAGGGTCATTTCAACAGGGGCATAGATGGTGACGGTGGTTGTAGTAATTTTTCCACCAGTGTTCATCCTGTAACAGGTTGCCGGTTTGAATCCCCGCTAAATCCATCTCTGTCATTGTGTCCTTGGGCAAGACACTTCACCCGCTTTGCCTGCTGGTAGTGTTCAGAGGACCCTCTGTCAGTCGGCCTCAGGGCAGCTGTGGCTACAATGTGGCTTTCCACCATCAGTGTGTGAATGTGTTCGTGAAAGGGGGGAATGACTGAAAATAGTGTGAAGTGTTTTGGGGTCCTCAGGACTTTATGAAACGCTCAATACAGTGATGCGAG
This sequence comes from Brachyrhaphis roseni, assembly GCA_903066815.1. Classification (NCBI taxonomy): domain Eukaryota; kingdom Metazoa; phylum Chordata; class Actinopteri; order Cyprinodontiformes; family Poeciliidae; genus Brachyrhaphis; species Brachyrhaphis roseni. The sequence goes on along the minus strand of CAEFZY010020112.1, from coordinate 9,430 downwards.
CTAACCAGTGCTGGCTAATTTTGCAAATTACCCCGTATGCAAAGATTGTCAGCAAAGGTGACATTATGTCAGGTGAAGTGTTGTTAGATGATTATAGCTGCTTTCTCGAATCCTTACGTTGGAGCAGAAAATACTGAACTGAAGAAGCTCAAGGGCAATAAAAGTGTCCTGAAAAACAAGATCCTGAAGGACATAGTTGTGCATAAGCATAGGACACAGACCTACTAATGGAAGCCACATACTGCTGGTAAAATGCAAGGAGAATTTTAAGGTTGGAACTTGAATACTTGGAGATGTTTTTTTTTTTTTTTTTTTTACATTGATTTCTAACACATTTAAGCAGCAAAACAATTTTAAATGACAAGCAAATAATTTTCTAAGCACAAATTCAATAAAACAACATGTGGTCTGTAATACTCAGACACCATTTGCTGTGTTTTCTTTGAAATATTAATGTTTACTATTGAATTGTTCATTTCTTACACATCAGTTGAATAACTAGGCCGTTTATAGAAAATGTGGCTACATTGAAAATAGGAAATTCAGGGGGAAAGAAGCAATGAAAAAGACAAATATATATATATTATAGGAAGAAGAAAAACTAAACATGTCCCACACACACAACTAAGCTTCCATTAATTAAATTGGCACTGCAAAGCTGCAGGGGCCTAGGGGAACCCAGCAATGCTGAACTAGAACCCTAGTCAAAAATACAAGTCAGTTGTTTTTAATTATGATAGTTGGTATTTAACCAGCGCTCTCAGAAAGAAACTTACTGCTTTCTTTCTTCTCTGCATGTAAAACCTAAATTTCGATGCAATGACAGTAAACCATTTTATGAAAAATACTGTCTTTGTGTGAAAGACGGTCATTCGGTTGTTTCCAAGGCACAAATATGAGAGAGAGGCATTGATTAATCACTTAAGCACAGTCATAAATAAATTGAAACACAAGTCTATGTGTCGAAGCTTCTTTATGGAGAGCTGAATAAATTCAAATGTGGCGCTAATATATTCATTAGGAATATTTGAGTAGCAAAACAAACTAAATCCTAAAAGCCCTGGGGTAAATTTGAACTTCTTTCAACCAGGATGCACCAGAAACAATACTGGATTTGTGCCAGTGTAAAATAAGGTCGCTCCCCTACAACCAGATGGTCCCTCACGTCTGACCACCATCCTCTTATTTCGCTCAAATTTTCTCTCTCTCCAGCAGTCTCCTACATCTTCCTTCAGGTCGGGTAATAGCTAAGTGCTGTCATTTAAGAAACTCAACTTTGTTCCTTAACCAATTGTGCAGTCTCTTAAAAAAAGAAAAAAAGAAATTTTTTTCTGGAAAATGAGTGACAGTGTGGCCAGGCTACTACAGTTACTCCGTATGACCACCGAAATCCCTTAAGGTGCACTTCTTGTTAGAGGTGACAAGTCAGCTTGGAAAAGAAAGCCATTACTAGAGAAGAAAGGTATCTGACAGCCTCCTGCCGGTATAGATTGAAACCAAATACAATGGCTGCAAGCAAAGTAGTTACTCTGGGAAATCTAATAGTGCCATTTCCTTTGCTTTGCTGATAATTCGGGTGAAGTTTTCTTTACCTTTTGTTTGAAATTTCTGTTGTTTTTTTTTTCCCTCAGAAAAGCAGAACAGATTCTTTGTTTTTTGGAATTTTATCATATTTGAAGTGACCCTCAACGAGCAGTACCTAAAAAGACATTTCAATAGCATTTTAATTTCTAAAATTAATTTAGAAAATGGCTCCTGAGCTACTTAATTTCAGTCATTCTTTAGCCCTGCTCCCATCTCACAATAGAGTGGTGAAGCCTGGGAGATTGACCACATGGCTCGGGCCCGAGCTGCAATGCACAAGGGCAAGGGAGGAAGAGGAAACTTGTGGGTGTTCAGAGGAATAAAAGTCCCTTTCTTCTTCTCTCTTGCCTCTTTCTTTGAGCCAGAACAGAGGGTTGCCACGGCGATGAGGTTGGTCCGTCTCACACGGCGTGGTCTGGGAAGAGCAGCAGCTTGCGTTGACATTTACTAAGGCCGGAGGAAACAGAGACAATACAGCAGGGAAACACACAGACACACACACACCCACAAAGACACACACGCATGTGCACACAGAGTGAGAGAGAAGAGACTGCAGAGCGTTTGAAAATGGCAGGCGCATAAAAGGGGATGGGATAAACTGTGACACCTGAAAAAGCTCAGGGTGGACACACAGACACACAGAGAACTGGCTTTTTCTGCATTTATGTAAACCTTTTATCTTTTTCTCAGTCTTCACTCCTGTCCAACTCCTGCCCCTGTCCTCCTTTTCATTTGGCTCTCATTCATACTCAGCCAGTGAGTTAGCAATCCAACGTGCAGTTCCATCCCAATCACATTTACAGCTCAAATGATGCAGAAAAATCAATGCAAAGACACGAGGAACTGCAGTTAAAACCCAGGAATGCACACACAAACATATAAATGCAAAACTCTGACAATCCCACTGAGGGACAAACAACTGTAGAAGTCAAAGCTGCAGACTTCAATGGAATACTTGACCATCATTTTATATTGCATTTTGTGTATGCTGGTGCCATCATGCATATAAACAGCCCTGCAAAAATATTCTCAGTTTGTCCTGTTATTACTTCAGTGTAAGACAAGGCAAGGCGATTTTATCTGCATAGCACATTTTCAGTAACAAGGTAATTCAAAATGCTTTGCATTATTAGAAGGAAAATAAAACAACAAACAAGCAAAACACATTACATTGCAGTGACAAAGTAAAGAAAAACAATGACAGGCTTCATTTTATGATGTTCTTTCTTCTAAGCAAATGAGTTTTTAGTCTTGATTTTAAAGGACCCCGTGTTTCAACCATCTTGCAGTTTTCTAGAAGTTATTTTCAGATTAGTGGAGCATGAAAACTGAACTCTGCCTCTTCATGTTTGGTTTTGGTTCTGGGGATGAATGTAGATTTGAACCGTAAGACCTGACTGGTCTGGAAGGTTCATTTAACGACAACAGCTCTTTAATGTACTTTGCTGCTAAGCCATTCAGTTGTTTATAAACTAACAAAAGTATTTTAATGTCTTTTATCTGAGTCACAGGGTTACTTAAGAACTGGGATGACATGCTCTATTTTCCTGGTTTTAATGCCAACGAAAACGTTTGGAACAGCTCCAGCTGTCAGATTTACTTTCCAGGGAGACCTGTGAAGACACTGTTGCAGTAATCAATTTGACTAAAGATAAACAATGATGAACATGTTTTTTTTCTTTTTAAGATTTGGTTAGGACATTAGACTTTTAATCCTGGAAATGTCCTTTATGTGATTTAAAGTTGACTTTATAATTGTTTGTGCATGTGTAGAATATTTAATCCATCATCTACAAAATAGTATTCATGTATTCATTCTGACTTTATTTGACTGAGCATGAGCTAATGTGTTAAACAAAAAAAAGTTTTGTTCTCTTGATTAGCAAACCTAACAGGAACCAAAAAGATTGATTTACCGTAATCACAACATGAAAATAGTTTTAATTTTGTGGTTTTAATAAGATAAAGTGTGAAAAAGTTCAAGGGGCAATATTTTTTACAGGAGCAAAAAATATTGTATCATTGTGTGTCTGTGGTTTCCCACTTGATGCTTGAATTCATCAAATGTTTTCCATTTTGATGGATGCTCCGACGATCAAAAACACACAGGAAAAAACTGTTTTCTGCTTTTGTCAGATGATGTTTGAACATTCAGGTTTTGAATGAGGGGAGTCAGCAGGCAGATAGCGTATCAAAAGATACAAGAAAGGGAATAGGTAAAAGGAAAATTCATGTGATGGCTGAAAAAAACGCAGTCTAAAAGCAGGAAAACAATTTGACTAAATATGTTTTTCCCTTATCGATTGCTTAGCATACAACCCAGAGGAGGCAGCAGTCGAAGTAAAGATTGATCAGGAATGTGCCACAGTAGAAGTGTTGCAACATTCAACTAGTTGAGGACATTTTTTAAATCAATACATGTGACTGGAGCAAACCTCGAGGAGACTATGCTATACACAAGATCCCTGATTGTCAGCTGTGGATAAGCTTCATATTCCCTAAAACCAAAGCTCTAGAGTGAAATTTACCCCTTTTTTCTACAACTGATTCAGCACAATCTAGTTAATGCAACTTCTTTGAGAAAAGCTTGAGTTGCCATTATGCAGACCAACACACACATGCACACCCCCTCCCACGCAAGCACAGTTCTCCTATCACAATAACTACACTTTTCTGTTTACCTGAGGTGCCCATCTTCATGTTTCCTTCAGATCATGCCTGTTGTTAGTCTGTTGTGCTAAAAGCATTGGTAAAATTTGAAAAGCTCGATAGCAGCACATTTAAGGAATAGAATGGAAAGAAACTGTGATAATACTGTAAATAAACTGAGAACTACAAAGGCACAAAACTGACAAAAACACATTCTTTGAGTAGTCACGAGCAATTGGATCACAATTAAAAAAAATAAAAATTTAAAACACGTTAAATTTAGAAGATGAAATCAGAAAATATTTTTAGAAGTGTATCATCTATTTATCTTTACAGGGCTTGCTCATCTGCTCAACTGATCACAGGTTCCTTAATAAATGAAGAAAAAAGACAAAAAATTGCTTTTAACACATCTGTTTAGAAAGACATCAAATGTCGTGTAATGTGGTAATGAGTAGTATTGGTTTTATTCTTTTTGTTTTTATTTTTTGTTTTTTTGCCTTTTTTCAATTTGAGTAAAATTATGTGCAACTAATGATTGGTGAACAAAACAACAAGCAGCAATGTCAATCAAACATCAGTCTTGCAGATTTAAAAGTAAGTTTTTAATCATAATCTTTTGACTCTTGTATTTTTCAGGGTGTAATTGCTTCTAAACACAATCACTATTTCCATTTAGACAATACCAAGGCCATTATTTTCACAACTTGCTCCAGACTTTCAGGTATTATTCTTATTATACGCTTTTTTGGTTTTTTTTAAAGATTGGGTAACACTTTATTTGACGGGGTGTGCATAAGACTGACATGACACTCTCATAAACATGACATAACATCTGTCATGAACATAAAGGAGTACTTATTAATGTCTATGACTGTTGTCATGAAGTGTCGTTCGGTAAATAATGACACTTTCTGGCACAAATGTGAAGTTTTGCATGTAGGTCAAGCTTCCTGAGTTTCAAGCTTATTTTTTTTTCTTATCCGACCAGGACGCCTACATTCTCATGTTAGTCCAGTGTGTGACTAATGGCTATCTTTTATTTTTATGGCTTTCCTTAAACAATGTCTTATTTATTGCAACATTTTTATAAAGGCAAAATTGTGGGATATTGTTAAGTGCACAGCAACTCTGTCAATTTATTTGGACAGCCATGTTTGGTAAGTTTGAAATTCTCCACAATTTTATCCGTGACCCATCCTGTCCTGTTTGTCTTCATGGTTCTGTTTGTTTACGTTCTGTTTGTTTGTTTATGTTCTGTAACCAACCAAATTAGATTAAATGAATAAAGGATTTCTTTTTAGCCATATCAGAGTAAAAGGCTGATACATGCAAGAAACACTTTTCAAGTTTTAACCCTGAATTCTGTGGTGGTAAAAAGATGAAACAATTTTTCATTGCACTGTTATTGTCCCACTAAAGCAAACAAAAAAAGTATAGCAACGGATGTTTTACTGGTAATTGTTTAACATTACCGCTATGCAAAACTTATCTCAATATATTAAATAGCACAGTGTTAATCAGCGGCAAAAGTTTGAGACATAGAATCAGAAACTGATTCACAACTACAAAATAATGGAGATGCTAATAGGCTGTTGCACCTGGCAGATTGACATGAAACATGACTCCTACTGGAGTGCTGTCAGCTGAAACAAAGGAGGGGATTTAAAAAACTCCTTGAAGAAGGTAATTCAACAGAGAGTGTGGCAAAGCATGTCAGATGTTCCAAGTCAGCTGAGTCTAAAATTGGATGCCAGTATTTTAAATACAGAACGGGGTTGTTAAAGGAAACATGTAGGTAGACTGTGGAAAATGTCAAGGACGGGACAAAAAAATGAATCTATACCTATAATTAAGCAAAAGGCAAGACTCCAGGTTTGTAAAATAAAATTTGATTAACTGTGACCTATCTCAATGCACTGCCTTGTAAAAGTATGCGTGCTCTCAAACTTTCCCACATTTTGACAAGTAATGACCATAATCAGTATACTTTATTGAGATCAGCATAAAGAAGGGCATAGTTGTGAAGTGGAAGTAAAAGGTTAAATATTTACAAAAATACAAAGAAAATCTGATAACTCTGAAAGGGCTGTAGCTATCAGCAGCCGTGACTTTGTGGAAGAGTTGCAAGAAGAAAGTCATTGTTGAACAAAAGCCACAAGAAGTCGCCTCAACATTTTGCTTCTACCAATACAGAAAGTGAAAGTAGGTGCTCTGGTCAGATGAGAACAAAAATGATTTTTTTTCCCCCCTACATGTTTATGGATAAAAACGTTCTTTCCTGAACACACCATTACCACCAAGAAATATGGTGGTGGCAGCAACATGCTGTGGTGATGCAGAGCAGTGACAGTGAAGGTGCCCTGTGCTTGTGGGAACAAAAGAAAAACAAAAGAAGACAGAAGACATAAACGATTCAAGGAGAAGTTCCAACAAACAAAAACATGCAGCCAGAGCTACAATGGAATAATTATTTAGATCAAAGTGTATTTCTTTGTTAGGAAAGGCTAGACACAAGCCTGAGCTAAAAGATGTGTTCAAAACTGATGTTTACAGATGTTGTGCATCCAGTCTCTAGATGAGTAAAGCTGGTTTAAAACATGCCCCACAATTCATGTGGCTATAAGTTCAGTCAAAGGTGGTGCAAAAAAGTATTTCCCCGGGGGATCCCATTGAATTATGTAATACATATGTTTGTCTATTAAATAAAATCCCAATAAAATGAATTTCATCATTGAAATTTGAGCAAAACGGAAATGTTGTAAATTTCTCTAAGAGAAAATTGGAGGAAGCAAAGCAATAACGGGCTAAAGAAGACATTTATGATAGATTCAATGAAATTTGCTTTAAGTGATGCACCACAAGTTATCATTTATTAGGCATGCAATACAAGAACGACTGCTTTGAACTGGTTCAATAAAAAATTTAAAAATATATACTTTTTAAGTCAGTGATGATATCGGGTTGCATCTCAGGTAAAATGCAAATCTATTGGATTGCAATTAGACTTCAGACTTAAAAACAAGCAAGAGAAGAAGAACATCTGATAACTTATGGAAACTTGTCGAATAATTTTGGAGCACTATCTGCTCTGAACCCCATCCTAGCTTGAGATACAACTAACAGAAGCTGGTCTGGCCTAATGTAATGGTGAAGCACAAGCCTGAAGCAGGTGAGAGAGGTCTGGGTGAGAGAGACCATAAAATTACTTAAATGCCAAGAGAAGAATTTTAAAATCAATTCGTTGGCACACAGGCACATTGACCCAACCAAAGGCGAGAAGACAGAAGAGATTATTTTTATTTGTTTGTGGTTAAAAAACAAGCAGCAGCATTCTGAAAGAGCTGAAGGCATAAAAGAGAGGCCTGACTGATCCCGGCATAACATGTATTGCAAATAATCTAGTTAAGTTGTGATCAAAGAGTGGATTACTACCTCCTGGTCATGTTTCCACAAGACTTGTTTTAGTTTACCAACCTGCAGTGGCTGAAAGAAAGTTCTCTGCCTCTGACCTGTTTGTTGAACTTGAAACCTCAATTCAAAGTTACATAAAAATTTTGTAGCATCTTGCTTAACATATGGTTCCAGATCACTAAAGTTTGAAAAAGGGATGTATAGAAAAACTGTCTATGCCTGAATCACCTCTGTTTTTTTTTCTTGCTTTCTTTTCATTGTAACTCAAGAGGAAATTTATGATCAATATATTTCGGGAAATGTTACATAGCCTAATTGTCGATTCCCTTTTTGGTGAAAACCAAAGCAACAGGTTATGATCATGCATCAGCAAAACTGGAGAAGTTAGGTCATGCAGAGAATATCAACTATTAATACTTGATATTCTCAGCAGGTTCCGTAAAAGATATGTAATCTTTAAATTTATAATAACTTCCTACTGTGAGTCTGATCCAGGATTAATTAAAGGGATACGTGCCAAACTCTGAAACAAGCAAGCCGAGGACAGAAGAGGTTGAAGGACCACTTAGCAAAGTGTTCCTTTAAAACCTTTCCATGCTGTAAGAACAAGAGTCTGCTAATAGATAGTCCAAAAAAACTGCAAGTCTGCAAACAGACTTTTGTTTTGTTGTGGTTGAGTAAGTGAAAACAGAATGATCTCAAACAAGGGTGCAGTACCGTATATCTGGCTTTTTATTTTCACCCAATACCTGCTGGATCTTTAGAAGAACGAAGCAAAGTACAGAAAAAGGGTGCCTGAGGAAATTGTGCATCAAACTTTGGCAATTTCTATTTTATAGCAGACATGCCAGAGAAATATTTTCACCTAAACAGTAAATGTAACAAAAAGTCTTAAAGCATGAAGAACTGACTTGTTGTTTCACTATGGATTGAGAAACATTCAGACAAAGGCCAAGCAATAAAACTGAGATGGTATAACAAATTGAAAAGCATACTTTTTAAACACTGAAAATGAATGAAACAGGCTGACATTTAGCAAATGATGTACTGAGGACTCATTTTCAAAAATAAGATTGCAGGAACACATCACCATCGTCTTGTCAATAAACATTGAGAAGAGCAGGAAGTATGAAAACTCAAATGGAAAATTTTCAGCCCAAAAGAAAAGACATTGAACAGCTTTCAAAACTGCAACTACTACAAAACACATAATTGTGATGTTTGAATTTGGGTTTCCTGCCTTGAATTGAAGCCATTTACCATGATTCAGAAGTCTTCTTGTGTCATCTTCTGCTCTGTGTTTATACAACCCCACCTTTCCTGAGACAGTCTGAACCAGTAGAAATTTCACAACATTGAAAGTAACGTGCTAGGTTTATAAAGCAGGAAAACAACTTTCGTTTGTTTTGTCAGCACACAATTAACTGGAACCTCACTAATGTTTTGGGCCAAATTATCAGCCAGTTATAGTAAAACCTTAGATTAAGTATACTCGCATTAGCCTAGGTAGTGTATTGGTCTTGAGCTGGTTTTCTGCTTAAGGACTTAGCCAGCTAACTATTGGAACCATGACGTAAACTGTCCAGGACGCCTTGGGGTTCCCCCGGAGGAGCTGGAAGAAGTGGCTGGGGAGAGGGAAGTCTGGGTCTCCCTTCTGAAGCTGCTACCCCCGCGACCCGACCCCGGATAAACCGGAAAAAAAATGAATGGATGGATGGATGGATGGATGGATGGATGGATGGATGGATGGATGGATGGATGGATGGATGGATGGATGGATGGA
>CAEFZY010020098.1:0-16328 GCA_903066815.1 Brachyrhaphis roseni | reverse complement strand
TATATATATATATATATATATATATATATATAAAAGAAATTTAACTTTGTAATTTAACACCTTAAAATTGGACCTCTGTCTCTTTAAAAACTCCTGCTCTTTCTAAAACTCCACCTTCAGGAGGTCATCACAACATTGCTCCTCTACTAATCGTTCAACAATGTTTTTACCAGCATTACCCCGAGAAGTAGCTTACAAGATGAGCTCAGGAGATCCACAGATCCACCAGGTGTTTGCTAACTGCTGCTGGCTAGTCTGGAGGAGTCTGAACCAGCGGCGATTAAATTTCTTAAACATGCATGAAAGAATCAAGGCAACACTCCAGGTGTATTTTTGCTGAGGAAAAAAGCTTTGTAACATGATGTAAACCTCAAAAAAGTAGATTTTACATAATGCTGTCCCTTTAAGAATTGGCATAATAAACCAAACAGCATTGCATTTGAACTCATATCAAATCGGTATTGATGTAATTTGATCTGTATTTGACTGTTTGATTGGATTAATAGTCTATTTTTCTGTATAAATTGGATCTATTTCAATTGTAAAGTGCATTAAAAAGAAATTAGTTGTGAATTGATGAGCCATGGCAGTGATATACTTCAGTGGCAGACTGCTGCATTCTAATTGCATAAGGGAACGATTGGACATCATTCCTCATTTCAGTTGTTACGTTGTATAACCATCACTACTCTAGACAAAATCAATAAGTATTTACATGCCTACTGGTATTTGCAGTTGTACTCATTTAAAAAGGATTTCTGCTAGTAATGAACAACTGTTTGCACAGTTTTAATAATTTTTTTTTGATATATTTTAAATAGTCTGCAGTCTTTTAATGCACACATGCACATTTCTGTACATTGTTAAAAAAAAATTATCCTACTCAGTTGCACATTCCTTGGATCACAGTACACCATTTCTGATAATTGCACAATAGTTTTTATGTTATGATCTTGTTTGTATTTGCTTTTTATTTACATTTTAATTTTTTTTTCTATCTTGCTATGAATCTACATGTCTCAATGGTGCAAGTACACCTGAATTTCCCTACTGTCGGACAGTAAAATACATTTCTATTTTATTCTATTCTATGGGAGGACTTGAAAATTAAGGTTTACAGATTGTTTTTTTTTTTGTTATATATAAAACTCTGACATTTCCTATGTTGTTTGGCAAAAAAGCATGAACAATCCCCCCCCAAATACCTTCACCAAGCCTTGTACATTATCTGTAAGAACAGAGAACATTTTTCTCTCGTCTAGTAGAATATCATTCTTCCCTTGAGGCTCTGGGGCTTCTTAGAACTGCCTCTTGACTCTTCATCTGGAGTGAACCTTTTTCTTTTTTTTTTCTCGTGTGGTATCTGACAACTTTTGAGTGATGGGTTAGAAATTTAAAGCAGGTGTGGTTTCTGCGCTTTGAGTTGCAGAACTGTATTAGGAATCCTTAGGAGTTCATGCAGTTCAGTATTTTGTGAATTGAAAAAAAAATAATAATAAATCCTGACCAGAGAGCGCTTTGCTTTTGCTAACAGTAAGCAAACACTTTTTCTGTTCAGAGTACGTACAGACTGTAATCGCAGGGCAAAGAACAAAAGAATAAGATTAAGCCTGAAGGTATGGCTGTGTTTAAATTCTAGTGACACAGGTGTGGTTTTTTTATCCCTCATAATTCTTTGCCAACAGAAAGTATTAGTTCTTTACTTACCAGTTCTTCTTCCAGTGTTTATTGCAAAGGAAGCGGTCCCAAAACTCTGCATCAAAAATTCTCCATGTTAACTTTTTATTATCATTCACTTATGTAAATATTGATCTGGGTGTACTACTGGTGTTAAATTGCGCTGCTAAGTTGTTCACAGATGTTTAGAAGGTGACGGTAAAATCTTATCAGAATTATTATCTGTTGCAAACATAGACCAGAGCAAGCCATTGGGGGGTATGTGGAGAAACTTTGGAACTGCATGAACTGCTTTAAAATATATTTTTTCCTTTACATAATTTGTTTCCTTCTGGTTTCAGATTGTCAAAATAATTCTAAAATGAAATAAAATATCCCATATTCAAAATATGAGTGAAAAAGTAATTGACCTCTAAATCTAGTGGAGCATTTTAAATCTATGGAGGAATTCTTGCTTCCTTTTTAAAATGGTTTAGATTCAGCTTTGTTAAAGGATCCTCAAGTAGCAAAGCAGCCCCAGACCATCACATCACTTCTACTTTGTTCGACTGTCATATTCTCTAATAGGACACACAAATTCTTTTCAGCCCACAGAATATTTTTTTCCCAAAATTTTAACATTGCCAACATCTGTTTTGGCAAATGTGAAATGGGTCTTTGATTTGTTTTTGGTCGGCAGTGGTTTGTTGCTTTGGGATGTTCTGATGGACGCTCTTGGGCCAGTCTCTCTCTTGTTATGTAATTGAACTCCAACCTTAAATAAGTCAAGTGAGGCCTGCATTACATTGGATGTTTTTTTCTTGGTTTGCTTGTGACTTAAATTAGTTGATTATATATCTAAAAAAAAATAATTGATACCACTAGATCAATCAGTAATCAAGCTTGAGTGTAGCGAGTACATTTAACACAGTTAACTCATGTTTTTTTTATATGTAGCCCGGTTGGTTCAGATTGGTTTTGTCTTAATAAATCAAAGCAATATTTGACAATGGCTTTCTATAATCAGTCAGATTACGTTGGTCTAGTGAATACTATGTGCAGGTGTGACGAAAAGCCAAACCATGAAACCTCTGTAATAGGATAGATACTGCTTAATGATTGTGGTACGAGGATCAGATGAGTCTAATTACACTAAATCCGCAGCAGCTGTGGGGTAAGCGTGGCTCAAGGACATAAAGGAAAATGATTAATTGAGAGAACGATTACAAAGCAAAATACGAGGATCAGGGCAATTTGAAAACGAAGCAAATAGCACAAAAACAGAGCAAGCATCATCACTAAAATGTTACAACCTGAGAATATAATGAAATTCAAGGATAGCGCAAAATTAAAAACTAGTATGGGGTCCATTAGCTGAGCAGGCAGACACTCATTTTTCCTTTAGTTTTTGGTTCGTTTATGTTAAAAAGGATGATGAATCCTTCCCAAGAGAGGCAGAATGAAATAATCATTACATGCAAACTGCAAAAAGTAATTGTTCACCATGCGTTATTTGTTTTGTTCTCTCTTTTTTTTTTTAATCATCTATTTTGTACGCTTAGAGGTAACAACACAAGTAACCCTATGATTAGTTATAACAAAGGAAGACTTTCCAACAACTTTACATATTTCCATGCCTCAAATCATCAACAATCTAATCTAATTTCTTTCTGCTCTTGATCCTCATGTTCATGTCACTTCAATTTCGTTACTCATTGTACTAAAATAGTCATATGCAAAGTACTTTATGAGACAAAAAAGTACAATTTGCTAATCACAATTTGATGTCTGGAGAGGAAGTTACAATTATTCACATCGTGCTGGTGACTCATAAGCAGCTAGTAAGTGGAGCTTCAAAATGCAAAAATCAAAAACAGGGACAAGAAACGAAAACTTAAAACCAGTCAGTTTCTTGAAAACTGCATTTAAAGACAAACAGGCTATTTATCAGCCTAACAAAATAATTAGTCTGAGGTCCCAGATGGCCTTTTTGTTATATTTGGACAGGCATCATGTCCTCATGATGTCAAAGGGGAAAAAAAATAATAATAATAATTTTTTAACTTCCCTTTGAGAAAAAATGTAATGTGGAAAGTTTGAGATCCTAATAATTTTTGGCATAGATGCCAAACTCTATGCAGGGAAGAAAACTAACAATGAACAGTGAAACATTGTGGCAGCAACAGCATGCTGTGGGAATGATTTCCTTTGGAAATGAGCAGGAAGCTTGTTGAGGAAAAGTGAACATAGAAGAAACCATCTTAATGAAAGTAACACAAGCTTTGAGACGGACGTGGAGGTTCAACTTCCAGAAGTACACCAACCCTAAGCACCGCTCCCAGTCAAAAACAACCAATCAAAGCCAGGAGGAGGGTCTTAGCACGGTCAGTCATGCTCATGTACGCGCTGCTCAATGTGCTAATAGAGGAAGCCACAGGAACTCAAATATTTCAATACCTCTGTTATCCTTGTCATTTCTAAGGGTATTTAAAGCTCCTCTATTAACTGCAATTTTTTTTTCCCACTCACTCTGTCCAACCGCCATGTATCATCATACAGACATTGAACACCTCCAGAACTGGAATGCTGCCTCTGCCCCACCGTCGAACTCTGTGATGACTGTTGTTAACGCGCCCCTTATTGTGATCCCCAGCAGGAACGAACACATTCATCAGTGGAGCTCACTTTTAGACGTTTGAAATGCATTATGGAATCTTTACATGATAAACTTGGATTGAGGCGCAGCTCATAATGGTGTCATTAACATAAAAGCTGGGTGACTACTTTGCTGCAGCTCTGTGCGCGGGTGTGTGTCTGTCTTGTGCATGTGTGTAGGCAAAGACAACAGTTCAGCTGTTGAGCACACACAGGAAGTCCCTTTAATGATAATGTTCTCCTCTCCCTTGTGTTAAACTCGCCTTAATGATAATGCCTTCTTCTTCACTTTACACATAACAGGCGGCTTACGCCCCAAACATCACGACTAATAGTTTAAACCGAGAGGATTCCTGCAAGCCTATTTTGATGCTACACAACCACTTCTGTTGATGTCATCACACACGGTAACACATTTTATAAGACGCTTACTGATGCGCAGATGCAACATGTCACTCTCAGAAGACAAGTTAGATATTTTGCTGATTTTCCTCCTCCTCCCTTTGGCAGCTCCGTGGGTGTATCTGACAGAAGTCTGAAGCGCCCAACGCGTGACGTGTATTGAATTCTGGGAGCTTTTATGAATATTACCTCTGTGTCAATCCAGAACTGGCTTCATCTAAAAGCGAGTTCTCTAAAAGCGGAGAACATTCCCCATCACCCCACTGTGCAGTGGAAACAAATTGGACGTCCTGTGCATTGCATGCTCTTCCAGTGAGCTCTACCTGTCCATGCCGTCCTGCTGCATTCCAGAACAATCAGAGACTCTCAGCATCCTGGGATAAAAATGTCTCGAAAATTGCTTCTTTTGTCAATCGCTTTCTGAAGGTGTATAGAGTGGGAAGACTTTCTCAAATAAAATGCTCTAACAGGCCCTCCAATATGGCTGAATTTAAAAAATAATCCTCTGGGGCAATTCCTTTTTTACACAAGGTCAGTTTGTTTTAATTACTTTAATGATTGAAACCAGCTACACACATAAAGAATTAAATGCCGGAGAACAAAAAGAGTATCGAGTTTTACTTTAGAGCACGGATTTCTGTGACTGAAACAGTCTTGCTTCAAACAGCAATAGTAATAAAGAGCTCTAGAGATGTTTAGGAAGCTGGAACGTTCTCGTCTAACTTGACACAACTCGGGGTATAGAGGGAGACGCCAATTCTCAGTGATTTTAAAGTGTGCATCAGAGGCTCGCCACGTCGATCATCAAAGTTACTCAGAGCTGTTCCCTGAGCATTTGAAATAAAACATTTGCTTTAGAAATGCAACTGATGGGGCTTCAGACACGCAGGGGCAGATCAAAGATCTCTCTGCAATGCTAGAATCACAGTTTTTCAACAGCATGTGTGTACGGATGTCCAGGGTGTACGCAACCTCATGTGTTTGTAGCTGAAATAGGACTTCTTTCATGTAACCTTTACAACCTCCACTTCCTGCTCCAAAACCTCCCACACTATCTTGGCTTGTGGGAGGCATGATGACGATAAGCATCTCGCCATACCTCTACATGTTATGTTTTGTTTGGCATGTGCATTTTTTTAAGGCTTCATAAAAAAAAATAAAAAACAATCTTGCATGAGATAAAATGGACAAAGAGTAGGTAAAGGAATAGAAGAGACGAGGTAGTGAAACAGATGGATATAACACAGTGGAAGCCAAACAAAAGCTCTAGAAACCTAAAAGGAGAAGAATGCTGACAATGATTGAAGGAAAACTAATTCAAAAACTAAACCCAGCTGTCATTAACGTTAACAGCAATGATAAAATTAGCAAAATGAGTACGGCAAGACCTACGGAGCATAAATAACCCACAAGAAAACGATCAAATATAAACAAAAAAAACAAAACCCAACACCACAGAAACGTAACGCATGCATGCAATTTGGACCAACTGAATTTGCACTTCTCATCCTCATTAAAGCGGCCCTAACTTCAGTCTTACTAATTTCCCTTACTGTGTGATTCAGTATATCTGCACCATCTGTCCTCCTCTCTCTAATGCTCCTCATTCATCACATCCTCAAAGTTCTCCTTCCTTACTCTCAACAGAGTTTCTTCATTCATCAACTCATTCCCCTTTCAATCTTGTGGCACCCTAACCTGCTTCACACCTCATCCACCTCTACTCTGTCCTGCTAACCCCAAACATTTTAAAAGACTCAACAACGGGTATTGTGTCAACGGTGGCTGTGTTTCAAATCTTAAACTGCCACTGTTTTTTTTAAATGACGATTGTCAGAAGAACTGCCTTTCATTGTTAAATTGATGGCATTTATACATTTCTAATGTCTAGTTTTGTTATTTCTGCTCACTTGTGTTGTCTGTCATGACTTGCGCCGCTGCCGTTCTTGGTCACCCTTGTCGAAGTGGTTTTGATCTCTGCACCAGCTGCCCTTGAAATCTGATTGGCTACCATGCAATCAGTTTGTTCATATTAAATCATACAAAGATGTTTTGTTCACACCGCACTTTAATAAATGACAGAAATGCTCCTATTTTTGTCTTACAACCATCATTGATTATTTATTTTCTTTGTTGGTTGTTTCAAGTTTTTTTTTTTTTTTTTTTTAATGTGACATTATATACTTATTCACATTTACATGTAACTGAGATTATAGCCAAGTGACTAGTTTCCGTCTCTAGTCCTATTGGTACATTGATGTATATGATGTTTAACAACAATAAGAAAATGCACACACAAAAAAAACAGCTTCATGAAAGAGACAAGGGGCAATTAAGCAGTTTGCAACTATAACAGCTCAATATCTTTTGTTTTGTTATACTCTCCCCTGCTACTACTTAACAATCCCTTGCCTCTCGCAGGGCAACAAAGGAAATAATCGCCCTGCTTGGACTTCCACTCTTACCCTTTTTTCCTCCCACTTCTTACAACATTTTTGGACAACCAACATTTTCATCTTCTAAGCAAAATCTCCACTCCGTTCCTCTTATTTATCTGTTACTTTGGTAAAACACTTTGAAACCCTACTCCCTTCCATCTGGTCTTCTGGACACATACAATATCTACATTCCTTCTCTCCATAATGTCTGCCAACACTCTCTCTCTCTCTCTACCTGTATTCAAAGTCCCAACTCTGACCTCTACACTCATGTTCTTCCTGGTTTGGCACCCAAACAGCTCTAGTGTTTGTTTCTCACATTAGCGAAGTGCCAGTAGATCTGGGCAGGGCATGTCCTTGCTGGTGTCCCTTCTGTGTGGGATTACCTCACTGGGACATTCACACACAATGTATAACTTCCATCACCTTCACAATAAGAGCCTTAGACATTTCATGCGCATTGGTCAGACTTACTGACAGGCTTACTTTTAGCAATTTCTTATGTCGGTAAAGTTAGGTACCCCATTGCAACCAGTGGGAGAAAGTTTCTCTGAACATCTCTGATTGCTATTTAAAAAAACAACAACAAAATATTGTACAAAAAGTACTTCAGGGGGAAAAAAAAGAAAATCAGTGTGTAGCAATTGCATTAATCCGTCCATTCTGTTCTGTTTTTTTTAGGAGCAAAAACAAACGAAGGGTTGAGTCAAAGCAGCCAGCAAAATAAAACAGAGCTGGGACTGTTCTTGAGAGTACGGCAGAACCGTCAGCCAATCTGAATTGAGCACAGGCTGCCCTCCCCCTACTCTGCCCTGAATCCTGCAGAATGCTGGTCCCTCTGTGTGCTGTAGTTCGGAGCAAAGAGGGAGCCTGAACACCTCGTGAGGAATCGCCTGTTTCTCCGCAGCTGCGACTTGCGCTGGATTGCATAAATCTTCACTTGCCTCCAAGTGGGGATGAGACGCTGCGCGCACTGACAGCTAGAGAATAGGCTGTGAGACAAAAAAAAAAAGAAAAGTGGGCAGACATCTAAAAGCCCCACTGTGGCGAAGATACAAAAAGAGCCTCTTTCAAACAAACGGCACATCACAATCAGCACTGTTTGGGAAGCATGTGTAATTCAGTGTGTTTCATCATCCTGTCATGGGTGTTTGCTGTCCTTGTGTTTCCAGGTAAGACCTCTTCTCTTTTTTTCCTGCTCTTTGTACGTGTTTACATCCTTCTCTCTAGATATCCAGCTCCTTTAGATGCACAGACAAGTGCACTGTTGATGCATGGCTTCATGATCTCTACACTCTGTCTATAGGTCTTGTGTCACTGATATTTGTGAGACTTCTCCTCGGAAAGTTCAAAAACAAAGTTGACTCTTAACTTTGCCGAAACATGCAGTGTTGGTCGAGTTGTCGAATGGATTCTATTTTAGTACTAATAAAAAGTTTTCTCTGCCTCATCCCCAGCTTTCTTTTTTAGTCTATATGAAGATGACAGTTGGTGCTGGTACCATGGGTCTGAGGCAAGAACAGCGCAGCTCACTAACACCAATGAATATAAAAAAAATTGTCACACTGAAAAGAAAGGAAACATTTGCCAGAAAATTTCCAGATCAATAAATCTTCAAAAATGTTTCAAATGAAAAATATGAGTTAAACTGAAACATCTTACCAACCTAAACGTTTGTTTTTTCCCCAAAAGGTGCTTACGCTGTATCACCTTACAACATGCCAAGCTTAGACAAATTTAATACAAAACAAAAATTGCTGTTGTTTTTTTTCCAAGTGAAAGCTTGAACACATTCGTAGAAAAACTAATTTAAGCTGATGTAACATGAGCCCAAGATTTGCTTGTTTCTTGCTCTGACGCTTGAGTCAAATGAACACATCTTCAAATTTGTCAAGTTTTATTTGAACCATTAACAAGTACCCTTCAGAGGACTTTATGTATGTTTGTGAGCTGTCGCAAAAAAAAACGCACACAATTTTCATTATACAGTATTTGCGTGTGAAAACAAGTCTCTGAGCAGTGGCGTGCTCTGTGCCCTCACAGTGGATGAAGATCCGGTAAAGCTCTCTTAGCCTACAGGACCTTTTAGAACATTACTAGCTTCCTGTGAGCCTGGAAGAATAAAGATGATTCTATGCTGTTAATGCTTGACATTTTGCTTCTTAGCTACTATTTTAAGCCTACCCAAGATAGTGTTCCGCACCTTTCGTGCATTTTTGCATGTCAGCAGTATCTCCTTATGATGGTCTAAAGTTAAACGTGGAAAAAATATTGCTTTTTTGTTTCGTTTTGTTTTTTCAATTGTCTGACATTGACTTAGAATAAAGTTTTTCTGTTTTAGGACTGCTAAATATCAGAAAAAAAATTAAAATAATTTAGAGGTTTATTTGCAGGAGAAATAAAAAAAGTATGATAACACCATCCTGACTGTGACAGCTTCATGTTGTAGGTGTTCTGCTACAGGAGGGATTGGTGCACTTCACAAAACAAATTGGCCACAAAGTCTTGGCCACAAATGGACATGAAAGGAGATTTTTTTCTTTCTACTGGTAAAATATTGGTTCAATACAAATGACTTTAATTACACCACCACATTTTAGTTTCAAAGAAGCTTGAGGACAACAAGGACCTTGTCTGGAGTAGCCATCAAAGTTCTGATAGTCCCACAAAGCATTTGTGGACAGAACTGAAAAGGTGTATGTGAGCAGGAAAACCTACGAACTCGACTGAGTTCCACCAACTCCGTCAGGCCGAATGGACCAAAAATTCAGCAAGTTGTTGTTTGAAGCTTGTGAGAAAATGCCTGAACTATTCATCCCAAGTCTTTCGAGGCAAACTCTACCAAACACTAAGGAAACGTTTTAACTTCTCAATCTGAAGAACGTCTATTAATGCTAGAATTTGGTAAATCAATCATTCTAACTGATATAAAACAGGAAACTGCCAGACTGAATGACAGACAGTGAGAACAAAACTGTATATCTGTAATAAATATGTAGCTTTAGCTACAGTATGTGCATAATGATTGCACTACATCCCTTGCTGCAACCTGGAATAACTGCATAACACTAGTCTGGCACAATTAGCATGGCTAGGTAGTAGCATTCGCTTGAGGCTAATTTTGCCAAGCCTGCTTCAAAGCAGAATCTTTTCCTTGTCTTGGACATGTGTCCACTGCTCTGCCTGAATTATACAGGACTGTGCTACGCTGATACCATGATAATAAACCACCATGTCTTTGCTATGTAGGCTGTCCTGCTCAAATGTCTTAAGGAACTTTTACCTCTATCATGCATCAAGGACCCCAATGTTTCTCAATACAACCCCAAAGATCATCAATGTTGTGTTGTGTTTTTTTTTTTTCATACTGGTTCTTTAATGTAAAATTTGATAGACAGATGTTCACAAAATACAGGTACATCTCAAAAGAATTCAACTATTGAGAAAAAGTTCTATATTTTTTGTCACTCATAGAAAGTGGAACTCATATTTTGCTCAGGTACTTTTAATTATTATTCTGGCTTGCAGATGATAGAAAGGAGACCCCCAGAATTGAGTGTCTCAGAAAATTTTGTAAATCACATAAAATCAATAAAAAAGGATTTTCTAAACACAAATATCAGGCTTCTGAAAAGCATTTTCATTTCTGCACACTCAATATTTGGTCAGGGCTCTTTTTGTGTGAATTATTGCATTAATGCGGCCTATAGCTCCGTGTGGGTGTACTGGAAATCTGGGTTGCCCTGACAGCGACCTCCAGGTCATCTGTATTGTTGGGTCTGGTGTCTCTCATCTTCCTCTTGACAATGCTCCATTGACTTTTCTATGGAGTTCAGGTTGGGGGATTTTGCTGGCCAATCAAGAACAGGAATAACCTGGGCCAAGGTGCCAAGTCCTGCTAGAAAATGAAATCAGCATCTCCAGGGCTGCATTGACTGTGGAATTTGGGAAAGACCATGAGTCCACACCAAGAGATGACACGGCACCCCCAAATCAGTACTTTATGGAAACTTCACAGTCTTCTTCAAGCAGGGAGGATTCTGTTCCTCTCCAGACTCTGGGATCTTGATTTCCACGTGAAATGCAGAATTGTCTTTCATCTGAAAACAGGAGTCTGGACCATTGAGCAGCACTCTAGTCTCTAGTTTAGGAATGACTAAATAGGAGGAATGGAACATCTGAGGTGATGTTGGCTCAGGAGTTAGGGGTTTACCCTGTAACTGGCAGGTCGCCGGGTCAAACCCCGGTCAGGAGGCAGCAATTTTTGCCTTGCTTCTGTCAGTCTGTCCTGGGCCTGCTGTCGATAGACTGTAGCTTACCACTGCGTGATGAATCTATATAAAATTATTTTTATTTCTGAGATGAGACAAAAATATTGACCTTTTTCCATCATATTAAATTTTTTGAGCTGCACCTGTTTTAGAGATAACTAAAATACTTGTGATCACTTTGATGTTTGTGGTATTTCATACTTAGACCATTGTCTTTCTTTTGTCTATTCTAATTGTCTGATGTGAGTCCAATGTCTCAGTCAGAACTGTGAGATTACTGATTTCACGCTTCGCGGTTGGTGTAAGTTAAAGTACTCGGTATTCTGAAAAGAATGGAAGGATTCTTTCAGCGAAGTTCAGTAACTTCAGGGCTTATTGAGTCTCTGACTCTGATGTTGCTTCTTCAACAGACAGAGGCGAAGAAAATTTTATTCTTTACCATAGGCGCTTACAGAAGATATTCAACATGGTGCCGCAGTGAAAGCGCTGAACTTCCTCAGAAAGAATGTTTCTGTCATTTGTAATGCGTGACATTGAGGAGCTCTTAGTAAAAGAGCCCGACTGCAATAATGGAGATTGTGTGCAGATGAGATTCGTATGTCTTTTTTTTATTTATTTAATTTCTTCAAGAACCGAAAAAGAGCAGACATTAGGAAACTTTTTGTGGGCTTCTTGTGTCCTATTACAATAATTATTCAAACAATTAATGGTATTCATTGTAGCCCTAAGCATAATGCTTAGCCTGTGTAATCTGAATTTTTCATTAACATTGGAATGAGCATAAAGACTGGAAATCTGGCTGTGGGAGAAATTCAGTTAAAGCAAAAAAAAAAAAAAAAAAACATTGAAAATGATCACTGGAGTTTTTCTTCAAGGTACTAAAGAGCAGCAGAAAACAAACAGTGCAGTGAGCAACAGATTTCATACTGTTGGACTGAGAAACCCCTCAGCAGCAATAACACAAAGATCAATAGTCTCTAGAGGGCAGGTGTTAAGGTGACACCACCTACTTCTCAGAAAACCCTGGAAGCTCGGCGTTCCTACCAAACCAGACAGACAGTAATGGTTGGATAACCTGGTTGGCATTTGCCAAAAATTTTCATGTTTATAAAACCGATAAAACTATTTGCACATCTCCTCATTATTGTGGCTGTGTCGTGCTTTGGGCCTGCATGATATTTTTTTATTTATTTTTTTGACCTTGAACTCGAAGTTCAAAATTTGTGTACCATGTCATTTCTACGGCAGTAGAAATGGTTTTGTCCAGAATATGGGGCATGAAGATGTAACATTGGGTGGATGTTGAAACCAGTCAACACATTAGGGCTACCACAACTATTGTCGTCCTACACCATGTTGTAAAGAATCCTCCCTACATACCAAGAAATCATACAGCACTACTACTCAGCCTCACTGGAATGTAAAATGTGACCTCTATCAAGCTGTCAAGTGTGATTAACCATTCTGGGTGAACCATTCCGGTTTTTCATGACTATCCCCCCCATCAGGAACCTTCGGGTGGAGTTCTGAGGAGGTAGTACCAAGCATGCCGACATGATTGATTATTCTTCAGTATTTCTATTATTCAGTCGCAATGGTTTCTATGTGAGAGTAAAACTGCCACCAAGGCAAAAGAAAAAATTGAGCTTTATCATGTTATTATATAAAAACTTTTTAGTAATAACAATTTGTTTCTGTATGTACAACATAGTGTTACCTTACTAGAATAATAATAAAGATATCGTTAGCAAAACGAGCTTCATATTTAGAACGTAAAACATAAATCTTTATTTTTTATTCACATTCCGAACAGTTTGTCAACATGCCACATTCATTTGGGGTAATTTTGTCTTTGCTCAACGCTGTATGATCCTAGATACTGTATGCCTGTAATTGTCTAATAGTGCCACTTCAATCAGATCGGACTCATACTTCCTCCACTAATTCTAAGTTCCTTCTCGGCGTACGTGTGATTATGGCAATGTCGCCCAAGCTGCTGGGTAACGGAAAAAATCTCTCCATGGCTCACTCCAAGCATGAACTGCAATCAAATCAGCTCCTTTAGACGAGACATTTTCTCTGTTCACTCCGTCTCACATTCACACACACCCGGGCCATGTTTTACTTTCACACCTGGTGCCTTGCCTGCAGTTCGTCTCTCTTCTACTGACTGAGCAATTGCTGCGTACCTGCTGGTGCTGGGTGCGAGCCACCTGGAAGACATGAGGTGTTGTTCTCTTGGTGACAAGGTCATTCACCTTCTTCGTGCATTTGGTCGGTGTTTGAGGTGCTGTAGCACATACAAATACTGTAATTTCCAAATAGTTCTTTTTTTCTTAGAAGTTATGTATTAATCTACTCCTCTTACTCAGACTGTTAGTAGAAAAACTACTCAAATAACAGCAGAGGTGCAGGAGGGGTACTATAGGCATTTCAGCTAAGTTAAAATGTATGCAATTGACTTTGAATGTGTCTGCCAATATGTTTGCCTAAAGTTATGCATATACTATATTTCTTGGCATAAATGGGATCTGCTTTGTGTTGTAAAGAAGACGTTTGTTTTGAATTGGGGCTATATAAATAAATAGAATTAAACTGAATGAGAGAAGGTGTTTTGAATTAAAACAAAAGGATAGTAGTGCCTCTGTTAGTTGCCAAACTGTAGGAAGAGTAGTTGTTTTGCAATTTATAAGTTGTGAGTTTGATTCTAGCTTACCTGTGCCAAAAGTTGATGTGCCCTTGGGCAAGGCACATGACTCTAAATTACAGTAGTTACTCATCTGTGTGTCGGTGTATGAATCTGTCCATATTTGTGAGTGTAACTGGGTGAATGTGGCTCTAGTGTAGAGTGCTTTGAGTGGTTGGTATGTCTAGAAAAGTGCTTCAGAAATTTAGCATATCCTTACCTTATGTAAGCTAGGAACATTAATGAATGTTCCTAACTAACTTAAAATTGATTAACTTGTGCTAACCAATACGGAAATAAATAAACAGACACAAATCAGCTTTGACTAAAGGAAATATCAATATAATATATTTTCTTCTAGACCAACGTAAAACAGCTGTCTTATATCTGAGTAATCTGAAAAGCATATATTTGTATCCAGTTTCCAGGAGTAGGATGTCTTTTCAAGCTACATATTGAAAATTTTCTTTACAAAATCTGCAAGCTTAGTCAGGTGGATGGAGAACTTCTGTGAATATCAGTTGACATGTCCTAACACACACAGGACGCACAGGAGTTTGACTAGACCATCCCAACATATGAATATGCTTCAATCCAACCATTCTGTTGCAGCTTTGGGTGTGTGATTAGTCATTGTGTTTGTGGAAGATGAACCGTCCACATCATCCTCAAGCCTTTTGCCCATCTACTCTGACAGCCTTTTTTGTCCCTGATGAAACCATATGGGGACTGAATTTGAATAATTTCCAAACAATTTGTAGTAGTTAAGATTTTTAAAGACATTTTTCCTTTTCCTTGTAACAAAGATTCAAAGGGTGTGAAAACCTTTTGGTGGAAAGTAGCTTTACTTACAAGGATGATTTAAGTGACTAATTTAGTCACTTTAGTCTGGTTTATTTATTTCTTTTTTTATGACATTCGTATGAAGGCTGAACACTAAAGATTTTTGAACCTGAGATTTTTTTTAAATGGAATTTCCACAAAGTCAAATACACTCACTAAACTAAAGAGCAGAATTAGTTTTTCAAATGACTCAGTGAGCTTTCATGGTGAGAGACTTTTTCTGTTTAGACAGTGAACGAAGGGCACACTTGAAATGTGAACCTTAGCTTCCATTGTTGTCATTTCCATTAGTCAGTGAAGTGTAATTGAAGTATTTTTGATAAGCATAAGTGTCCTCATTTTGCAAAAAAAAAAAAAAAACAGGAAAAAAAATGTTGACAAGTGTGCATATTTTGACACCTTTTCATACAAAGTACCTTGTAAGAACTCCTCGTTTCAGCAGAACATCAAAGAGAATGGCTCTGTTGGCTCGTTATTTAATTTAGCGCCAATAAGAAGAACAATTATCTTTTTGCTGAGCAGTAGAAGAAGAGAAACGCTAATGAATACAGCAGAATGTGGCTCAATTTCAGCTCTGAGAAATGACAGAGTTTAATTATGTGAAAAGATTTTTTTTTTAATAAAAACCACCTCATTATTAAGGACAGCAGATGTAGGGGAAAAAATCTACTGTAAACAAGTAAGTTCTGTTTTTGTCTAAACTTTGTCAAATATTTGGCCAGTTTTGTTTTGAACATACCTTAATTTATGCTTGTAACTAATAAATTGTGTTTTTTTAGTAAATAGTATTGATATATCTACACCGTGTTCCAAATTATTATACAAGTGATATTTTCTTAGATTTTCTTAAATGGTCAATGCAAATGATGGTCAGTATAATTTTAAAGTCATGAATTATTACAGTATAAATCAAATTTTACTGAACAAATCTCTTCACAGTACAACAATAATGCTTCAGTTTTCGTTAACCATCTAATGTCTTCATACCTTGTCATACGGCACTACACTATCTGATGATTTTCGTCAGCAGAAAGATCCTTTCTCTTTCACATATTGCTGGAAACCTGTGGCCTGCTTAATAATGTGGAACATCCTTCTTAAGTAGATTTCCTGTAATTGAGCTCACCAGACAAACTAATAAACCCAGCTCTCTGAAATTAATTATAGTGATTCAAAGAGCCCTGACACAAAATACCATCAAACTGTAATCTTTTTGACACTTAAATCCAATTTGAATAATAATTTGGAACACAGTGTGTGTATTTAAATATATATATATATATATCTCCATCCATCCATCCATCCATCCATTTTCTGTTCACCCTTGTCCCTAATGGGGTCGGGAGTTGCTGGTGCCTATCTCCAGCTGCGTTCCGG